>VOPJ01001178.1:0-11616 GCA_014673585.1 Semibalanus balanoides
GTTTTCTGCCTTTATGCTGACAAAATGTCAGGATAAGCGCGGTTTTCGAAGAATTTTAATTTATACTGACAAAAATGTCAGTATAAATTGAAACACGTGTATTTGATGAGCAACGTCCAGATCTCAATTTTTACTGACATCCGTGAATGTCAGCATAGAAGGTTTCATCCTGACATTTTTAATTGCAATGAAATGACCTATGTGTCATGGTCAGTCAACAGTATTCTCAGAAACCTTTTTTCTCTCCTTCACTTGCAAAATATGGAAGCAAATATGTAAGCATGAAGTATTTTATGCGCAACATTATGCTGACAAAATGTTAGGATAAGCGCGGTTTTCGAAGAATTTCAATTGTTAAATAGCCACAGAATGCGTGTTTGAAGGGTTTTTGTGTTCACCAAAATTTTCGTCGTCCCCGATCAAGTCTTTTCCAATTTAATCCTGACTCTGCTTTGATGTCAGGATAAAATGTCAGCAATAAACGTGTCCAGGATCAAAAATGAAACGAAAAAAAAGTGACAGGATAAAACCGGAAAAAAACGATGTATGTGTGTCGGGTTGACCCCGTGTCTTTGCGACTATATTCCGCGTTGCCGTATATAAGTTCCGGTATTGCAACTGATGTTTTGCAGGTATTTTCGTGGACGGAACAGGGGTCACATGCGCACGTGCAGTGTGAAACCCAGAGTTTGACCTGTGCACATTTGCCAGAGGGTGTGGTCTCCCAGCCCTCACACACAAATTTTAGCTTTATAGGTCCCAGCCGTTTCCTCAGCCCTACAGCAGAATATAATTATAACCCTGAACGGCACGTGGGCCGGTCACGCGCCATGCTGACCCATCACATGATAAAAACATGTCCAATAATCATAATGTCATGCAATGGGGCTATCCAGATGGCGAAACCGCTTGGTCCAATCGGATCGGTTTCAAAGATGTAAGCTTCTGACCCAGCGTCGGGCGGTCTGGCCGTCGCGGGGCGGGCCGACTTTATATGTTGAGAGACACCGGTTTCAAAGAGACTCGCCTCGCGCTTCGCGCTCCGCTCGTAATATATCTGTGTTTATAAAAATAACACGATTTGTTTACTTATGATGCATACAAACATCTGTTAGCGGAACTTTAACTATAAGTACGTCGAAAACGCCAGGTGGCGCTTCAAGCGGATATTAAACTCCTCAGTCCTCACCCTCAGTCTCCCCTACATGGTAACTATCGTTCTTTGCCCATATCACGATGACAACATACACATCAGGAATCAATGTCTTGAGCCCTTGATATCGTTATAAATACTAAGTAGTGGTTTGTTCTCACCTTTTTTGACCTTGCCCTTTTGCCGGGGCGCCGGTACAGTATATGAGAGGTCATTGAACTCGATTGTGATTGGCTGAGACCTTGGCAGTTGGCTGAACATCTCAACACCCGTGATGTCCAGGGCCGATCTGTGGAAGACAGTAAGTTAGTAACACAGCTCTCACACAAACCGTTTGCGGCACAATGCAACATATACAAAATAAACGCATCCAAAAGCTGTGAATATGAAAGCTGACGACCATAAACCGACCTTAAAAAAGCGACACACACAAATACCTTTGTCGTTTAACAGAAAATTGAATTTTGTCCATCGCGGAGCAGCGCAGAAGTTGCGACACAGGTGACCACACACAGGTCACGAGCCGCACATCCTGCCAGCGGGACGGCACGCCGACCACTGACCACTGACCACTGACCACTGACCACTGACCACTGACCACTGACCACAGACCACTGACCACTGACCACAGACCACTGACCACTGGCCACTGACCACTGACCACTGACCACTGACCACTGACCACTGACCACTGGCCACTGGCCACTGGCCACTGGCCACTGGCCACTGGCCACTGGCCACTGACCACTGACCACTGACCAGGGTTGTTTTCTGGTGACTTTTACGACGCATTCCTGACTGCAGAGCTACTAACCAGTAGCCGTCGTACTACAGAGGCTACAGCTCAGTCATATGATAATGATCAGGAGGACGATCCAGCCAAACTGGCTATCAGCTGAGCCGTGTGTAAAGTAAGTATGACACTTTCTGTTGTAAATCCACGACTACTTTTTTCCGTACTATAAAACGACAGCTAGTAAACCGCCCGCCGCAACGCCTAGACGGCCGCCCCGTCGCATGGTTTCTCGCCTTCCGGTGATTGTGAGATGAACAAAACTAAGCTTAAATGCATTCGGGAAGGTCTCATAAGCACTTAGGACATGTTGGTTTCACCGATTGACATCATGCCCAGTAATTTGTGCTAATATTTGTAAGAACGTCTCCGTGGTAAGCCGTTTCCCGTATACTACAAACGACAGCTAGTACCGCTCTGTGGTCGCTAAATCGCGTATGATGCCTTATATACATACTTATTATGCTGAAAACGATGGTAATATTTGTCAAAAGGTCATTTCTTAATTTGGGATAATTACGTCTTCATTGAGCTAAAGAGAATTATAGAAAATAGTTACAATCTTTGTAGACGATTTTGGCCACTTAAATACAAAATATGTTTTTTTGTTATCGTACTCGCAGGTTAGGTAATCCAGTCATGGTTCGATTAATGCAATTTTCTTCTCCCAGGGCCAACAATCTTGAAGTAGCTGTCAGGCAATTAGCGGCGGCACTAGCCTAGACGCATTTGGCAAATTATAAATTTAATTGCTTAAAAACGGTAAAGTTTAGTGAAAAATATTTCAAGTTTTTTATGCTTTTCAAAAACTGCCAAAGATAATGGCCATCCAATCTCAGTTCAAAACCAATACAAAGGAGAAACATTTCCTTTCAGATTAAAGTGAATGCAATTTAATTAAGGTAAAATCAACATCCCTCTCTCAGTGTCTGTATGCCTGTGTGCTTCTGTGCAGCGTGTATGTGACTCAGTCGGGCCCGCCGCCGCCCGGCGCCGAGGCCGGCCGCTCTGTGGGCGCTAAGGACATGCCGACAAACATCGGCAGCTGCCCGGCGCCAAGGCCGGCCGCTCTGCGGGCGCTAAGGACATGCCGACAAACATCTGCAGCTGCCCGGCGCTCTGCTCCCACCAGCTGGAGAGACTCGGCTCTGCGGGCGCTAATGACATGCCGACAAACATCGGCAGCTGCCCGCCGCTCTGCGGGCGCTAAGGACATGCCGACAAACATCGGCAGCTGCCCGCGGCTCTGCTCCCACCAGCTGGAGAGACTCGGCTCTGTGGGCGCTAAGGACATGCCGACAAACATCCCGCCCAGCTGCCCGCGGCTCTGCTCCACCAGCCTGGACGAGACTCCGGCTCTGTGGCGCTAAGGACAACTGCCGACACATCCGCAGCTGCCGCGGCTTGCTCCCACCAGCTGGAGAAGACTCGGCCGTCTGGGTGGGCGCCAAGGACATGCCCGACAAATCATCCGGCAGCTGCCCGGCGCGCGGAAGGCCGGCCGCTCTGCGGGCCGCATAAGGACATGTTCGAAAAACATCCAGCAGCTGCCCGGCGCTCTGCTCCCACAGCTTTGGAAGACTCCGGCTCTGGGGCGCTAAGGACCATGCCGACAAACGGAGGCATCGGCAGCTCCGCCCGCGCCACTGTGGGCGCTAAGGACATGCCGACAAACATCGGCAGCGCCCGCGGCTCTGCTCCCACAGCTGGAGAGACCCCGCTCTGTGGGCGCTAAAGGACATCCGACAAACATCGCACTGCCCGCGGCTCTGCTCCCACCAGCTGGAGAGACTCGGCTCTGTGGGCGCTAAGGACATGCCGACAAACATCCGCAGCTGCCCGCGGCTCTGCTCCCACCAGCTGGAGAGACTCGGCTCTGTGGGCGCTAATGGACATGCCGACAAACATCGGCAGTTGCCCGGCGCTCTGCTCCCACCAGCTGGAGAGACTCGGCTCTGCGGGCGCCAAGGACATGCCGACAAACATCGGCAGCTGCCCGCAGCACTGCAGGCGCTAAGGACATGCCGACAAACATCGGCAGCTGCCCGCGGCTCTGCTCCCACCAGCTGGAGAGACTCGGCGATACTGATGCCGGCCCGGACATCAGCCCAGGGAGCAGACTCGCAGGATTCTGTGCCGGCGGTACATACACGCACCAATAAACGGATCAGCTGCTGATGTTACAGCGCCCTGAGCAGTGGTGGAACTTTATTAAATCGATCGTGTGGCGCGGGCGGGGGCTAATGTTAATTTGATGGATTTTAACTCCATTCTTACCATGCAACGCCACAGGCCTAATGTGAAAATTTGAAATCATGGGGGGGGGGGCTCGGCCCTCCCCAAGAGATATAAAGTTTCGCCCCTGGCCCTGAGGCACTTCCCGCGGCTCAAACTAGTCATCATGTGGGAATTCGTTGCAAATAAAGCACAGTGCTTTGGAATCGGTCTCCTGGTGAGATATCAAGGATCGAAAGGTCCGCAATCACTGGTCAGAATTTATTTGATCGAAACGCAACAATATTATATTGAGGCCGACGAATAACGCAAATGACCGTTTTCACACAACCATTCGAGGAGAATCGTTTCCAACCTTGGTCTGGCCGAAGGGTATTTCATGTGCTGCTTTTGCTATTGTGTGGTCTGAAAAGATGCTCCAATACATTTGCATTCATGGGTGGAGACAGCTTTTCAGAAAAAGTTGGTGGAGCAAAATATCTTATTGCTTGGTTGTTTTGCATAGTTGAAGTGAAAAATGGTTATATTAACCTCAGGAAACCTTCAAATCTGACAAAAATTGGTGGGACAAAGCAAAAGGTTGGTGGGGCAGTGGCACTACCATTAGAAAAGGAAACTCCACCCGTGTTTGCATAACACAAAATGCAATGTTGGAGTGGCCAGTCTGCTCCCCGGGCTCTGCCACACCAACATACAAGGTGGAGAGCCGTGAGGCATTGGTCAATGGCCACACCTAATGTACTACATTATTCACCTTATGCACACTACGGCTCAAATGTAAACAGTCGGTGCATCAAGCCAGTACCACTCTCAGGACATCCAACCGGTTTTGGTGAAATTTAGGTTATGGGTTAGATGGAATATCTTAGTCAGTCTGGAACGTGGGGCATTGTTGTGTTATGTACAGTGCGAGATTAGAAGAGATGTCACGGAATGCCTGCTATCACGTGACATCTCGTTTCTCGTCCGGGATTAGGAGAGAATTTCTCCACCGCCAGAAAAAGGTGAGATTTAATTTACCGTCTGAAATCAGAGGAGATCTCAGGCAAAGCACAGAACCAGCAGAGAAAACAGCCGCTCTTCAAACCCGCAGGTGCATGCCCCGTCCTCGTGATGTATCCAATAATTACCGACGGCAATTTACCGTACCTTCGCCGGCTGTTTGGAAGGCTGGGCTGCACCTGCCCATTGATGGCCTGAGGCCGACTGACGCGTCAGTGACCGGTGAGATCAGAGGCCTCATATTTACTATCTCCGTAGCCACTGTCTTCCTATACTGCATATAGTGATGGGTAGCGAGCTATTTACCATCTCCGTAGCCAGTGCCCCTCCTATACTGCAGATAGTGATGGGTAGCGAGCTGCTGCACCAACTATAGCGGCCATGACACACCAATATCAGCTGACGGGTCTTACTGGCAGCGTGCTGACGATGACGACCTGCAGCACAGCTCAGGGAGTTCGCGGACATTTTGACAAGGAAGCTGACAGTGCCGGTTGCTCGCCAGCTTTCGACAGCACAGCCATATGATGTCAGAGAGACCATCTGTGCAGGGGCGTAGGAACTCATTTGAAGTTGGGGGGGGGGGGGCAAAAGGCATTTTGAAGTCGATTCTTTCCATGCAACGTCCATAGGCGTAATGTTAAAATCCGACAATGTTGGGAGGGGCAGTTGCCCCCCCTGCCCCCCGGCTCCTACGCCTATGCATCTGTGACCCGTCTATGACCACTGACCAGTACCAAAACTGGTTGTTGAAAGTCTTGCGGAAAGGATAGATGATAGGGGAAATCATGAAATGTCATTGTGAAGACAAACACAGAGTGTCATCGCTTTCACATATAACCGAGCCCGGCTAGTTTCAAAACGTGTCCATCCATTGACGTTAACTTGTGCTTCCGGCAGATGTTGCAGACATAACAATCTTTAAAGGGACACTGCCTCTTCCGGATGATATCGCAAAAACAGGCTTAAACAAGGCCTCAGGACCACTTATGATTTTTAATTGCCATGAAACTCTTATCCAAAAAGCGCAAATAACAAAAAACAATCAATTAATTTCCATTACTTATACGTACATGAGCGTTTGCTAAGTTACTGTATCACAGGAAGGGCATCAAACTCGACCCAACCGTCCAGCTGAAACGCTATTGCAAATTGGATGAGACGCCGATGCGCTTTATACAATTGTGGGTTCCGTTAACTGAATCTACCGTATCTGCCCGCAATTTGAGTCGTTGCCATGGAAACGGAACAGACTCTTTTCCATTTGGTATCTCCAGAATCGGAGGACCAATCATAAGAAAAACCTCGGTCCGGGAAAAACTGCATTAATGCTGGGAAATCAAAATCCCTTCGTAAAAGTAAAAAAAAAATCGGAGCAAATCTTTCCTTCATCGTAATAAATGTTTCCTTCATGACTATTATTGAGCTTAAATCAGGCATAATAAGACATGAAATGTTTTCTGAACATTACAAATTTGGGTAGATGCTTGAGCACAAAATTTCACCTAATTTCCATAGTTGCACAAGGCTCAATTAAATTAATTTTGGTACGTAGTGCGTGGCGGCTCGACAACCTCAATTGGCTGGAAAGAAAACTGAACTTTGAACGGCGATATTGGGCGACTGGGCGCGAATTAAAAAAAAAACGGACTTCATGGTGCTTATAGAATTCGGCTGTTCTTTAACATATCAAATTTGACTTTGAGTGGACAGTGTCCCTTTAATGTCATTGTCATTAAAGTGACAAGTCGCTGCGGCACCAATCCACTGGTGAACCACCGAGTATTGCTGCCTCGCGGTCTCGGCATCCCAGCGTGGTTCCGGGTCTGCATCGCTGCACTGCACTGGAGAGGGAGGGGTGGGAAGGGGAGGGGTGACGTGGGCTGCTGCACGGGCTCTGTCCCGGTTATCGTCACACAGAAACTGGCGCCCTCCGCCCTCCTTACTCCAGCACCATACCCACCGGGCCACCCGCACAGCAACAGATTGGCAGCGGTCTCAACATCGGCAACAAGAGGCCAGATGCCGCCTGTATGGACAGTTAGTCGTCCTTGCAAGAGCTAGCAACCGAAGCTGCTGTCGTCATCGAAATCACAACATTTGAGCTGTCTTGTGTCTTAGGTATATATTTCTTTGAAAACCTAACCCAACTTGGTAACTGTGAATTATATAGGTATGTATGTCCAGAGTGTACGGGGATGTTTGGTGTCTCATCATTCAACGTCTATAAAAGTGGTTCTCCGTTCTGACTTTGCCTGAGCCATCTCTACAGCACAATATTTTAAATAAACGTCCGTACACCCAGGAAAACATTCACTTCTATCCCCAAAATGTTTTTTAAATATTCGTAAAAATATTGAAATTGCGGGAGGTGCACCAGAAAAGCACGGTATAACATGAAAACGAATAGGAAACGAAATAGAGATATAACATGAATACGAAATTTAAAAATAACATGAGTACGATTAGCCAAGCACAGCAAACGTACCATGTAATTTTGTAGTGCGCATGACAATGTATTGTACTAATGTATGGCATCAGTAGCGTGGGAACGTGACGAAAAGTGAGGGGGCCAGCGAAACTTCGATCTCGTCTTGAGGGGAACTCAATCCCCCTATACAGGATTTATATGCAAATTTGAGCTCCTTTTGTCTTTGCGAATCGAATGCTCATTTCAGCTTTTTTAACGAAGTAAAATGGTTTATTTTAGCACCCAAAATTTGCAAAAAGTGAGGGGGCCGTGGCCCCCACGGCCCCCCGCGTTCCTACGCCTATGTATGGCATAGTGTTATGGTCAGCCACGGTGTACCACCGCGGTTTGTCAACTAACCGGGTATCTCAGGCCCAGCACAAAGACCGGCGGGTTTGGTGCCCTGATTTGCCTCGTCTGGCTTGAGCAACTCTACTATGGATTTCAGACCGCGTAAGACCCGTTTTTTGGCGATAATTTGCTAAGGAATGGCCGAATCCGAATCAAATTTTCGTAAGTCTATTTCAGCCCAGGCGCCAATTTCTGTCCGTATAGTCTGTTAACAAAAAATCAAAACTTATGATACTTGCAATTGGCTCGTAACGTTACGATCTGCTCGGTAAACCAAATCCCAGTGACCCCACAGGAGAGGCTACCGTGACGTAGGTTGTGAGTTGAAACCTCAACAGCACGTGACTACCGACGATGATGACGATAAGACAGCACGTGCTTTTGAGGTCACAACTTTCGTCACGGTAGCCTCTTCTGTGGGAATGGGTCTACCGAGCAGATTTAACGTTACGAGTCAATGACAAGTACCATAAGCTTATATTTTTTGTTAAAGGGACTGTCCCACCTTTTCAAAAGTTCTCAAATGTACGCAGCATGTACGCCGCATGTGGTGCTAAATATTAAGTAATTGCTGCCGAACACGATTATGACATTTGTTCTCACTAGACAGTGCTTAATTTCATAAAAAAATATTCTTTAAATATTTGGGCCTGATGACGTCATACTTGAAGGATTTTTTTGGGAAATAGAGAAAACCTTCACGCTGTATATGTATGACTAGTGTATGGCTTATGTACAGCCAAATGTAAACAGCGACTTCACGAAACATTGGGTAAAGAGAGATGACGACATCGATTAAGAACCCTAATGCTTAATACACACTAGGCGTTCTTGTTGGAGATGTCCAAAACCAAACTCAAAATTTCTTTGTGTATTCGACCTCGGTTTGTTTTAACTTATACCATACATAATTTCAATGCCAAGCACGGAAAATGGCTACCTCAACTCAAATCTAATGTTAAGGTGGGACAGTCCCTTTAACAGACTATACGGACAGAAATCGGCGCCTGGACTGAAATAGACTGTGCGAAAATTTGATTCGGATTCGACCATTTCTCAACAAATTATCGCCAAAAAACGGGGTCTCAAGCGGTCTGAAATCCATAGTAATCCATAACAATGCCAAATGCCCAGAGTGCCTAAGAGTTGGTGGTGCTGGGTTGCACTTTCTCTGGAGCAGCGCAAGTAAATCCTGAAACAGAATCTCAGGTGTATACTGTATATAAAATAAAATAATATTATTGTTTTACCAAATACGACATACCCATTCTGTGATTTTTCACGGACAGGGCACACTTAAAATCATTCACCGGGTGTCTTCTGAACTCGGCCTTTCTTCCGGTCTCCAAGGACGCAGGAACTAGGGGGGATAGCCTCCCCCAAGATTGTCATATTTTAACATGACGCTTATGGGCGTTGCATGGAAACAATCGACTTCAAAATGCCTCTGCCCCCCCCCCCAAACTTTCGGAAGGTTCCGGAACCCCTGCCGGTCTCCCTTTACATATAGGTACCACCATGTCAGAGACTATGTATTACAATTACAACATCATTTGTCGTCAAATATACTTCAATACAACAGCAGTCCGTAATATCGAAGTGGCAGCAGATTACCACACTACTATTACTACTGTTGGGGCTTTACGTACCACCGCTCTCATTAACCAGGACATTCGGACACGATAAATCCATACCTGGATTGCGGTCGTGGGAATGGGAAGGGTTGAACCTTGGTTGAACCTACGATCACCAGACAAGCGCTCTACCCACTCGAATGCGGCCGCCCCACAGATTACCACAAGTGGTAATGGGATAGTCGTGCAAAATGTCGCACCACAATGGTATTTCCATCGTATTTATTATACATACGTTGTATAGTTACTTAACGTTTGATTATGAGTGATGTGATGTCTACTGTGATGTGTATGGCGAAAGGAGGACGTGACCAATAATAATCGGAAGAACTCGCCTTATTCATCCGTCAATCATGCCATTTGCAATCTAGCTAAATGTGGAACAAGGGCCGAGCACACAATTTACGGTTTAGCTTCACGGCTGCTGCGTGCTGTGTATGACTAGGTTATAGGTTTCTTATACTCTAAGTCTCACAAGTCACAGCAGAGCCCTCATATTAAAGTTCTTATTACTTACATCAACATGGGTATATGCCACAAAATATCGCGTTTTGATTTTTTCTCTCCGAAAAAGTGATTTATGGCCATGGGAGTTATTTCCCTATATAGTTTGGGAACCCACAAGTTAGATGCACTGCTGACTTTCGAGAAAACAGATTCAATTGCAAATATCGCCTCCACAGTTTTCACGCAAAATTGTGACTAACCACCAAAAATGAACACTTAATAAGTATTGGGCAGCGCACACAGCAAACATTGCACTTCTCTGCCACTCGTTCCACGCTCTCGTATGAGCACTGAGCAGTGTGCAAACCGACATGGGTTGGCTCAAATTATGAATGCCGAAGTGGCATTAGTGCCGCTCCTCTCACCTTCCAACACTAGAGGTCGGGTCCAACATATACCAATAGAAGGTCCAATAGAGGTCCAACACCATGGTAAATATTGTCAAAGCCGAATTTATAATGCCGAAGCCGTACAGTTGACAGCATGCTGCTAAACACCGCGATGTTAAATGCACCAAGTATGCAATATGGGAAACTCGCTATGCTGACAAAACCTCTTATAGTTGATGCATAGCTCATACAGTCTGAAGTTCGCTTCGGCTATGCAAGCTTTGCTACCTGGCGCGATGTAAGCAGATGACACTACGTTTATTGAGGTGACGATCACTCCTACCGAGTCTCCATCACAAAGGTTTGGGGAGGATCACATTGGTTCGGACTCGGAGTATGAAGGCGTCTGCAAGTTTAGCTGTTTTTGGACCCTTCGTATTTGTACTGGTGGGAGGATTCCATACAGAAAGATAACAGGTCAAAAACACTAGAAAACCGGTAGACGAGTCCATACTCTGAGCCTATATGAGGGGATCACTGCCAAATCTTCACACCATTTGTGTGACGTAAACCAAAACCTTCCCTTACACATATATTTAGGTTGAGTTAGGTCAAGTCAACGTGACGCATACCAATTCTGACTAAAGCCTACTTGCTATTTCAAAAGCCTACACCGTGAGAAAAGCAGCGAGAGTTCAATCCAGATAGAACTTGAAGGGAAGTTCACCTTTAACATGGGGTTTTGAGTTGAGATAGCCAAGTTGTGGCACATACTCGAAAATGACTTGTGACGCTTTCACATCCTTTAATTATGTAATATTCAGTCCTAAAAGTCGAGACCGGGTATACCCGGTAACTCCAATCGCTGATTGGCTGATTTTGGCTGATATGAGCATGTTATGACGTAGAGATGACGTAAGACTTTGGGAAAAGTGTTTGATAGAAATGCATAGTGCTGGACTGGAGTGGACAAGAACATATTGTTACAGTACCTCATTCCCTGGATTGCAAGAATAAACTTTGTGAGGATTTATCGTGATTATGATGCTTAAATCGTCTATAAAACGTTATTCTAAGCAACATTATCAGCGAAATTATTCAGACGTACCTAGTCTTACAGATGGGCCGAAATCCGTCTTCAT
>VOPJ01001180.1:0-31248 GCA_014673585.1 Semibalanus balanoides
AGAGGGCCCCTCAGACCGACAGAGGGCCCCGTCAGGACGACAGAGGGCCCCCTCAAACCAACAGAGGCATATTTAAGACCCTATCAGATTGCCGGAGGGCCCCCTCATACCGACAGAGGGCCCTCTCAGATCTACAGAGGAGTATTAACTTATACATGGGTGCACCCAACCCATGATAGTCCCTGGTCCCCGTTAATAGCCGTGACAGGCTGTTTGCAGTTGATGCTTCAGTCCTGGATCATGCTGGATGACATTGACACAGCAGCTGCTGCTGTGGAGATTCCTGTCCCGTTTATTTGCCAGATTTCCGTCCCATCTATTTGTCTGCTGTGGTGATTCCTGTCCGTTTATTTGTCTGCTGTGGAGTTTCCTGTCCCGTTTAGTTGTCTGCTGTAGAGATTCCCGTCCCGTTGATTTGTCTGCTGTGGAGATTCCCGTTCTGTTTATTTGTTTGCTGTAAGATTCCTGTGCGTTCTACTTTGTCTGCTGTGGAATTCCTGTCGCGTCTATTAATTGTCCTGCTGTGGTGAGTCCTCTTCGTGCCCGTTTTATTCTTGTTGCTACATATACACAGACGGAGGCACGGCACTGGACCATTCGGTAAATTCTACATAAAGCTGAGATCAATATAGACTGCCCAGACCTCAGTCATAAACGACGACAAATTATTAGAAATAATTATACCAGAGGTAAGGGGTGCGGGGTATGGAACGGGATCCCGGGGGCCACCGCATCCCTCGACCCAGAACCGACGACGGCACCGGCACTGACACCGGCACTGGCACCGGTGTCACCAATAAACACAACACACGACCGTATTCCACATATCCTGGTGAAAGTAACATTTTTATGTATGGCAATGGTTAACTTATGTTCGATAAACTAAATCAGATGCTCCCGTTAAGTTTGTACAAGCTTTAAAGGAAATACGTTGAAATTTGGTTGCACTAGAAGGAAACAGAGCTGTCAGGAACTCATTCAATGGCAATTTTATTAGTCTGTCTATTAGCGATTTATTCCGAAAATGACTCCATCCTTGTTGTTTCTTTGTTCTCAGCCGATTTTGAAGGAGGGAGGTAACTACATCATCGAGGGTCTGGACTCGGATAAGCTCGTCACTATCACCTTCTCCATGAGCCACGAGAGTGGCTCGCTGGCCGAAGCTCTCGACATCTTCAAGGTGGGTATCCATTGTAACAAATACCTACGACTTACGAGTTACAACATAAATATTGTACACATACACCTTTTCACGGTAAGTTTGGGAAAAAGTATAGGTACTCGTATTTCAGTAAGAGTGCAGTCAATTTCGACAATACGGCATAGTGCGTTCATGCTTTGAAGCAGTGCATGATATTCGGATTAGTGCGGTCAAATTCGAAAGGAGTGCATTCGATGTCGGCTGTAGTGTTTATAAATTGTGTGATCGCCCGCCGAATTGGAATGCACTATGCCGAAATGGAGCGTTTCCATGACGAAATAGGAACAGTGTTTTTATGTCAACGTGCACTATGCCGTATTGTCGAAATCGAATGCACTAGGTATCGCTGAAAATATTGTACAGGCCTAAATTGACATTAAAAGGTGGATGGCCACTGAGTCATTAGGTACACATTGATTGCCCTTACAGTTAATATTCAGATGTGGCAATGCATTCTCGTTTACTTAGTTTACAGTTTATATTTGCGGTAGGTATACAGGAGTAGACTGTGCGGCTGTTATCTGTTTTCTAAATTTATGTTGTTTGTTTATTATAGGTAGGTATCCATTTTCGGAAAGTCGAGGGTAAGTATAGTAAATGCACCTGCCTAAATGTAATGCATATAATAATGGCCAGTGACGATGAGTTCGACTTATGGGCGCCACCAATGTCCAATATTGAATCAATATGGTGTTAATGGAGAGAAGAGGCAGATGTACGGATGTGTCAGTTGAAGGCCAGTTTTGTTCGCAAATTATGTGAATGTGACACCAAACAACACCTGCTCAGCATAACTACCTCTACCGACGACATGAAGGGCATAAATCTGTTCATATCAGCGTCGAAGCATGAGACGTCCCATGTCGTTCTTCTGTTGTCATCTACCTTCTGCAGCATCTGTATAAATGCCCGTCCGTGTCGGGGATAGAGGTGATGAGTCCTCACCGACACGGACGAGCATTTATGTTGCAGAAGGGGGATGCAATGGACATGGGCCGTCCCATGCTTGGACGTTGATGAACAGATTTATGCCTTCCTTCATGTCGTCGGTAGAGGTAGTTATGCTGAGCAGGTGTTGTTTGGTCTCACATTCACATAATTTGTGAACAAAATTGACCTTCGACTGACACATCCGTACATTTTTTTTTGTGTACGTCCTCACTGAAGACGGCGCGCAGTGGCGGCGCCGCAAGGGGCGGGGGGCTCGGCCGGGTTGTCGGGCTCTCATTGGTCGGCACGGAGGTGTGTCAGCTGATCGTCATGCCTGACTGCGCCGCTCCCAGCCGCCCCGAGCTCTCAGGATGTTTTTGTCAGAGGTCGGAGCCGAGGAAACCTGTTTGACTGCTCGGCCAGAGGGCGATATCAGGCGCCGATCGCTGATCAGCCGAACGGCGCCCGCCCGGTCGGGCCGGTCTGCCGCCATCAAGGACAGGATGGGAGGGACAGGGGACAGGGACATCGGTACCTGGCAGGGGTCAGTCACTGTCAAGACAATCAGTTCACGGCTACCTTCGCGATCGGCCACAAGACAAGAATCCGTTTAAAAACTTGGGCCGCATGGGCGCAAAGTGACCTTTGATGTCGACGCGCCCTAAAACCCCAATAATCAATCAAAAACTTGGGCCGTAACAAGTAATTATACATGTTTTTACCACGGACGGCGGATCATAAAGGAACTCAAAAGGCGATTAACTTAGACAGCGCATTGCGGAAAGTACTTTAGCCGGATCTGTTTTTTTTTGCGCCGCAGAGACATAAGGTGAACCTGGAGCACATCGAGTCGCGCTCTTCACACCGCAGCGACGAGTATGAGTTCATCGTGGAGATCAACACCGTGACCCCTACTGTCGGCAAGGCACTGGAGGAGCTCAAAGAGAAATCCGCCTACTTCCAGATCATCTCAAGAAACTACAAAAACAACACAGGTGAGACCGAAATACTGCAGGATACGGTACGCGATGCGCATTGGAAAATGCGTCGAACGTATAACAGGTTTTCTGTACGCGATCACTTATATCTGTGATTTGTACACGACGCCCCGTATTCTCGCTTCGTGGTGCGCCGTATATGAAACATACTGCAGTTGCACACGCAGCCGATAGCTCGCACAGTAGCGATGTAGGCATGATACACGGTACATGGTACCTCATACACGCTATTGATACAGTTTACCTTAATGTTGCAGTCTTAGTTCGGGCAGACATCGCTATGGGTGCCAAAATTGTCGCAAGTCGACAGACTTTAACCCTCGCCCGTGTAGGGCAAGATCACTGCGTGACCTTGTAGGGGGGGGGGGATACGACCCCCTTGCCGTTTTGCCCCTAATTGAGCTAGAGTTGTATTAAAAAACGAGCATGTTGCTTATGACGAGAGGAAGCCATTGCTATCTGATTTAAGGTGACCTCAGAGGTAATTAGGTGACCTCTGTGGTCATGTCAAAATCAAATGTCATCAAATTTTTAATGTGCAAGAAGTGAGAACTTATCGAGCTAAAATCGCAAAAGAACATCTTAGAATGCCAAAAAGACGCCAAATTTGAAATCAGCATCACAAAATGACTTAAAAAATGTCAAATTCATAAAAGGTCATGTCAGGTCATCTGAGGTCAGTGACCTCGGTTGACCTTTGGCAGCGCATGACCCCAGTGGAACACATTATCATGTAAAATGGATCCCAGAATTGAAAAATCAGCGTCAAAAACTGCACTAGAAACGGACAGAAGACAAAAAAGACATCTAAGGTCATCGAAGGTCTTGATTTTTTTATGCGAGTTATTCTGGAAAAGCCGAGGGGGTGGCATCAACCCCCCCCCCATACACTGGCGATGGTTAATCTAATGGATGAACGTTTGGCGCAGGGAACGAGTGTAGGTACTGCGCAGTCCTGCCCATCCGAGCGCTAAATAAGAGCTGCTGGTCTCCTGAATATTCGAGATCACCCGGGGTCGGTGATAATGGATATGGCTTGATAATTAGAGCCGGTAGGAGCGGAGAAATTTCTGAACATCGCTCATACGACGCCAGTTTCCTCTGCGGCCCCTGCCACGCCCATCGGTATCACAGGCAGCTTTCACAGCTGACCCGATCAGGTGCCGTTATATCTGAACCCTGAACTTGTAGCTGCAGTTTAATTGCGTTGCTCGTTAAATTCGCATCATGGTGTGTTCTCTGCTATCGACATTCCTCGCACCCGCCAACCGAGGCACGTCTGGTATAGAGTCACTTAAATCGTCTCATAGAAGTATATCTCTCCTCCTTTTCTTATAGGCAGGCTCCCAGGTTACCAGCTAGTATGCCCAGCCGGTCTACTTGCCAGTAGGCATCATGATTCATGGTAGCCACTGACCGAACTAGGTGTGAATCGGCACTCGGCAGTGTTGATTACTAGTGCAGAACCAATTCTTACGCTACTGTGCCGGGCTTGCTTGATTGATTGTTACCTGGCTCAACGCCATAGGGTTTCCTTGCTGAATACTCATCGATGCTTAAACATACATTGGGCGTTATTTACCATCGGCAGTTGCCTTTGCAAAAAAAGATCCTCATCATTATCCAAACAGAATGTAGAGGTCGCAGAGCCTGTCCAGGTCCTTGGCTGTGACGGCTGACAGCGAAGTGAAGACTGTTAGAATTGACCGCGCGGAGGGGAAAGGGTGGAAATGACTGCCCTGCGGCACCGTTTGACTGATGACGAGGGTAAATTATAGATGCCGGAGCCGTCGCCGCCCGCGGCCGTCACGGAGTTCACCGACTCGCCCCGAGGAGATGTGGAAAGTGACTAGCTCGGAGAGATTGAAGTGCAGTGCCTCTCTCAACTCACCATGGCGCGGTGAAAGAGGAGAGGAGTGCCGTGAGCCGGGGCCGGACGGACACCGCTGACTGTCGGGTAGGTCAGGCGCTGACTGACAGTGGCATGGCTAATGTGACAGCACTGACTGATCCATAAAAGCACAAATGCTGGAGGGTAAAAAAATCATCAGTTTTCGTATCAAGCATCAGATTTGTCGACTTTCAGTATATTTAAATAGTTTTGAGTACAGAGCCCCGATGCTCCCCCTTGGATCCTTATGCGAAACCTGTCCGTCCGGCTGAAGCGGTTCTGTCCCCCCCCATCACTGCAGTCCAGTGAGGCGGCTCTGTCTCCCCGTCACTGCAGTCCAGTGAGGCGGCTCTGTCTCCCCCTCACTGCAGTCCAGTGAGGCGGCTCTGTCTCCCCGGTCACTGCAGTCCAGTGAGCCGCTCTGTCCCCCGTCACTGCAGTCCGTGAGCGGGCTCTGTCTCCGTCACTGCAGCCAAGTGAGCGTGGGACTGTCTTCCCCTCACTGCAGTCCAAGTGACCGGTGACTGTCTTCCCGTCACTGCAGTCCAGGAGTCGGCCCTGTCTTCCCGTCACTGCAGGTCCAGTGGAGCGCGGCTCTGTCTCCGTCACTGCAGTCCAGTGAGGTGGCTTCTGTCTCCCCGTCACTGCAAGTCCAGTGAGGCCGTCTCTGTCTCCCCGTCAGCTGCAAAGTCCAGTGAGCGGCTCTGTCTCCCCGTCACGCAGTCCAGTGAGGCAGCTTGTCTCCCCAGTCATCTTCGCAGTCCAGTGAGGCGGCTCTGTCTCCTGTCACTGCAGTCCGTGAGCGCGTCTCTGTCTCCCCGTCCCTGGCAGTCCAGTGAAGGTCGGCCTCGTTCCGTCACTCGCAGTCAAGTGAGGGCTCGTCTCCCCTGCACTGCAGTCCATGAGCGGCTCTGTCCCCGCTCACTCGCAGTCCAGTGAGGCGTCTCGTCTCCCCGTCACTGAGTCCAGTGAGGCGGCCTCTGTCTCCCCGTCACGCAGTCCAGTCAGGCGGCTCTGTCTCCCGTCACTTTTGGCAGTCCAGTGAGGCGGTCTGTCTTCCCGTCACTGCAGTCCAGTGGGCGGCTCTGTCTCCCTTCACTGCAGTCCAAGTGAGGCGGCTTGTCTCCCTGTCACTGCCAAGTCCAGTTGAGGCGTCCTTGTCTCCCGTCACTGCAGTCCAGTGAGGCGGCTCTGTCTCCCCGTCACTGCAGTCCATTGGGCGGCTCTGTCTCCCCGTACTGCAGTCGCCGTGTAGGCGGCTCTGTCTCCGTCACTGCAGTCCAGTGAGGTGACTGTCTCCCGTCCACTGGCCAGTCCAGTGAGGTGACTGTCTTTCTCCGTCACTGCAGTCCAGTGAGCGCGGCTCTGTCTCCCCTCACCTGCAGTCCAGTGAGGGGCTCTGTTCTCCGTCACTGCAGTCCAGTGAGGTGCTCCTGATCTCCCCGCACTGCAAAGTCCAGTGAAGGCGTCCTCTGTCTCCCCGTCACTGCAGTCCAGTGAGGCCGCGACTGCTGTCTCCCGTACTCAGTCCTGTGAGGCAGCTCTGTCTCCCCGTACTGGCAGCAGTGAGGCGGCTCTGTCCTCCCCTGTCACGGAGCAAGTCCACGTGAGGCGTCTCTGTCTCCCCCTTCACTGCATCCCAGTGAGGCGGGTCTGTCCTTCCGTCACTGCAGTCCAGTGAGGCGGCTCTGTCTCCTGTCCACTGAGTCCAGTGAGGCGGCTCTGTCTCCCTGTCATGCAGTCCAGTGAGGCGTTCCCTTCTCCCGTCCACTGCAGTCAGTAGGCGGCTTCTGTTCCGTCAACTGCAGTCCAGTCAGGCGGCTCTGTTCCCCGTCACTGGCAGTCCAGTGAGGCGGCCTCTGTCTTCCCCGTCACTGCAGTCCAGTGAGGCGCTCTGTCTCCCTGTCACTGCAGTCCAGTGAGGCGGTCTCGTCTCCGTCACTGCAGTCCAGTAGGCGTCTCTGGTCCCCGTCACTGCGAGTCCAGTGAGGCGGCTCTGTCTCCCCGTCACTGCAGTCCTGAGGGGCTTCCTGCTCCCCGTCACTGCAGTCCAGTGAGGCAGCTCTGTCTCCCCGTCACTGCAGTCCAGTGAGGCGGCTCTGTCTCCCCGTCACTGCAGTCCAGTGAGGCGTCTCTGTCTTCCCGTCACTGCAGTCCAGTGAGGTGGCTCTGTCTCCCCGTCACTGCAGTCCAGTGAGGCGGCTCTGTCTCCCCGTCACTGCAGTCCAGTGAGGCGGCTCTGTCTCCCCGTCACTGCAGTCCAGTGAGGTGGATGTGTCCCGTGGACCGGTGATGGTCGTGACGGATATGCTGCCGAAGCTTGTCGTAAATTCCCCTCCGAAGGTCGAGTCAGTTAACAGTGGGTCCGGTATGCTGTCGGCTACGATCGTCCAGTATTCCTCCGATATGTATGGTATGCACATATCGTATATACATGTAGGGCTTGTGGGCGTATAAAAGCATGGACCCGGACCTTCAGCTCGCTCGCCTTCTGATGAAAATAATTTCGGTAACATGTGCAATGATAACTAAGGCACTATGACCAAATCGGTTCTCGCTTTCTGCGAATGTTTTCCATCCAAGATTTAAGCATGTATTTATAAGAGTGGGATATTTTCGAGTGGTAGGAACGGTAGCAGTAATTTAACGCGACCTGTGTGAATTGTGTGTACTAAACACCTTAATTTGCAATAACGCGGAGTACGTAACTGCAACCCAAATATATATTGTTTGTATACCTAATATATAGACAACTTTCAAATTCATTTTGTTTTATGACATCTTAAAACAATATTAGCTAAGGTTTTCAATAAACAATCGTGGCTTGGCACCTGGGTAGCCAATTGCTATGACTCCGCCTGAATGACTGACCTCTGACCGTGCCGTGTGGGTTGTCGCCAGCCTGGACCTGCCGACCGTGTCGTGTGTTTGTCGCCAGCTGGTACCTCTGACCGTGGTCGTGTGTTGTCGCCAAGCTGGGAACCTCTGACGCGTGCGTGTGGTTGTCGCCAGCCTGACCTCGTGAACCGTGTCGTTTGTCGCCAGCTGACCTCTGAGATCCTGTCCGTGTGTTGTCGCCGAGCTGGACCTTGACCGTGCCGTGTGATTGACGCCAGCTGGACCTCTGCCGTGCCGTGTGTGTTCGCCAGCTGGACCTCTGACCGTGCCGTGTGTTTGTCGCCAGCTGGAACCTCTGACCGTGTCGTGTGTTGTCGCAGCTGGACCTATGACCGTGCGTGTGTTGTCGCAGCTGGACCTCTGACCTGTCGTGTGTTGTTCGCCAGCTGGACCTCTGACCGTGCCGTTGTTGTCGCCAGCTGGACCTACGACCGTGTCGTGTGTTGTCGCCAGCTGACCTCCGACCGTGCCGTGTGTTGTCGCCAGCTGGACCTCTGACCGTGTCGTGTGTTGTCGCCAGCTGCGGGTGTGGTCCCGTGGTACCCTCAGAAGATCGCCGATCTGGACAAGTTCGCTGACCAGATCCTCTCGTACGGCTCGGAGCTGGACTCAGACCACCCAGGCTTCACGGACGCCGAGTACAGGAAGCGGAGGAAGGAGTTCGCCGACATCGCCTACAACTACAAACAGTGAGGCTACGGTGGGGTCGGGTTTGACTGACAGATGTTTAACTTAATGTACTAGCTGTTTTCACGAAGGATTTATTTGCACCCGGTAGAACCCCGGTACCCGGTAATATTTCGTGCGTTTTTGGTAATTGAGTCTAGGAACACGGCTTTTCCCAGATATTTTTGGTATCAATTGAAACTTTATGAATTAGTACAATTATTCTGCTCTACAATGCGAAATTTCCGTTAGTTTTCTTTGCATAATCAAAATTCATAAACACATATTGCCGGGCACTACGGGTACTACCGATACCTCTGACCGTGGTGGTCCCCCGTCCTACCGCAACCGTCAGGAATCTCTACCTGGGGGTCGCCGAGGCAGTTTTAAACGGTACGAAGGGGTCCGTACCATTGTCCGGTCGGCTCGGGCGGCGTCAACAGACCTGGGGCCGCACTGAATACTGATGGATGCGGTGAGGACCAAGGACGGTGCGGTGAGGACACGGCTTAATGGTTCCGAGTTCCGACCATTCCTGCGACCAATCGTTGGCGTTCGTCGGCGATTTTTGCGCCCCACTTCCTGTCATTGGTTTAGCTTTGTGGTCGCACGAAAAGCGCCGATGAGCGCTCAGCGCCGAGGTGCAGACGTGATAGATACTTGGTGGTGTATTGCGTGGTTAGTTTCTTGCCTTGCGTAGGAGGGACATATACACACCCTTAGGCGGATCCAGAAAGTAAGATTTTGACAGTTTGGGGGGGGCAAATCCCAAAAATTATCGCATAATTCTGAATACTCATCGGATTTCGCTTGCTTATGTATCAATAACTTATTTTAAAACAAACTTCTCTAGTAAACAAATTGCTTAGTTTTACGACAAACTCAGGAAATGTGTCAAATTTGCGCCGATTTTGGGTGGTTTGGGGGGGGGGGCATGGCCCCTCTGCCCCCCTGGATCCGCCCTTGTACACACCTAACCTATTTTAGTGATGAAAGAAGTTTTAAGGATTTTCTTAAATCTCATTGATATGGAGGCGAAACTAAATGAGACATTTTTCATCCGTTTTTGGTCGCTACTTTAGTCAGCACAGGAGGCTATCTGGTCGCCGACGCCCTCGCCAGGACGGCGCTTGTTTACCCCCGTGTACAGAGACGTTGGAGTAGGTAGTTACGCGATGCATTCGTCTAACATAATTAATTTTTGACGCATCGTGAAGTATGTCGTTCAGCGTAATAGACGTCATGAAATGGTGCGTCGGTGCGTTCGCTTATTATCGGTACATCAAAACAGCATGAAGGAAGCAAACGAACTGCTTCTAGTGAACTGCTGACTGAACTTCCTATAGTGAACTGAACTGAATGAACTGATCCTCGACAGCGTATCGCTCCGCACCCTCAATACCGCAGGCGTGTTTTGAAATGTAATGTTGAGATAAGTAAATTTCATTGAAAAGCAACAGAACTGACATTTTTTAACCTAATACTCTAACTAACAGCTAACGTAACCTAACTAGACCCAACCCACCTAACCTAACCTAAAACCTAACCTAACCTAAACCTAACCTACCTAACCTAACCTAACCCTTACCTAACCTTAACCTAACCTAACCTAAACCTAACCTAACCCTTACCTAATTTAACATGGCTTTTACTTATCTCAACATTACATTTAAAAACACGCATACCTACCGCAGCAGTGCGTGACACCATGCGTGTGCCCCCACAGCGGCACCCCGATCCCGCGTGTGGAGTACAGCAAGGAGGACGTGGAGACCTGGGGCAAGGTGTACCGGCGCCTCACAGAGCTGTACCCGACACACGCCTGCAAGGAGCACAACCGGGCGTTCCCGCTGCTGATCGAGCACTGTGGCTACCGCGAGGACAACGTGCCCCAGCTGCAGGACATCTCAGACTTCCTCAGATGTACGTCAGCTGCCCCCGAGAGCTAGTACATTTTAGGGTTTCGTGACATCCAACTTTCGGGAGATGTCACGCTGTTCATATGCCAAGTCTTATCAGTCGCGTAGGTATTAATTGCGATATTAATTGCGACGCCATAAAATGTGAATAATCGAATAGGCACTCATCTTGAAATGAATTCTCTGGCATAGATTAACCGACTAATTGTTTAATCAAAGTTCTCAGTGGCAAATGATGCAATGGAAACTAGATATAAAAAACTCCTTCACGGTCAGATAAGGTAATGGTTCTCAACTAAGTCTCACCGGGTGATATATATCGTTCTCATCTTAGTCTCACCGGGTGATATATATCGTTCTCATCTTAGTCTCACCGGGTGATATAAATAGTGTGCAGTGTGACGGTGTGACTGTGACGCGTGACGGTGTGACTGTGGCCTATGTTGCAGCGTGCACGGGCTTCACGCTGCGCCCGGTGGCCGGCCTGCTCTCCTCCCGTGACTTCCTGGCCGGTCTGGCGTTCCGCGTGTTCCACTCGACCCAGTACATCCGCCACCCGAGCCGGCCGTTCTACACGCCCGAGCCGGACGTGTGCCACGAGGTGCTGGGCCACGTGCCGCTGCTGGCCGACCTCAGCTTCGCTCGCTTCAGCCAGGAGATCGGCCTGGCCTCGCTCGGCGCGCCCGACGAGTACATCGAGAAGCTGGCCACGGTAAGTCTCACGAGGGGAAGTGGCGACGGCACCTCCCGCTGTCAGGTCCCTTTCAGCACGCTTCTTGAAGTTGTTTTTCTGAGTACTTGCCATCTTTCCCTTGGTGACACTGTTGGGCACGTTTGGTCGATGTTCGCAGTGCTACTGGTTCACGGTCGAGTTTGGCCTGTGTCGGCAAGACGACGAACTGAAGGCGTTCGGCGCCGGCCTTCTGTCGTCGTTCGGCGAGCTCGAGTATTGCCTCTCTGACAAGCCGGAGGTGCGGGAGTTCCTGCCGGAGAAGACAGGCGTCCAGAAGTACCCCATCACCGAGTACCAGCCCGTCTACTACGTGGCCGAGAGCTTCGAGGACGCCAAGGATAAGATGATGTAAGCTGATGATGGTGGTGCACGATTAACCACCAACAGGAACCCAGGCACTGACTCATGCTCAGTGTCTTGCATGTGCCTTGATTTGTATCTGTCTATATCCGTACAAATTCGCTTTGTATTTATCTTATTCTAATTTTGGACTTAAAGTACGGGCATAAAATTACACAGTGTTAAAAAGCTCGCACGCTAGGTTCACGGATGACCTGAAAAGTAACGCTCAAATTAGAGGGTGCGGATAACTGAAATATTGCCAAAGCTACTACCGATGCGACCATGTTTGAAAACCAGCAATGCGTGATAACAAATTAATGTAACTCATTTTCCTAGCACCTTTGGCAATACAAAATTCGATCATATCGACGTAAGCAAAGCAGGACAATTCAAATACCTCCCACACGGCCAACGTCCCTTTCACTTCTCCGCAGTCCGCCCTTCGTCCCATCTCCACCGCTGACAGATCTGCCCTCGTTTGCAGCCACTTCGCGGCGACGATCCCTCGTCCGTTCTCAGTGCGCTACGATCCGTACACGCAGCAGGTGATCACGCTCGACTCGCGCCTCAGGTGGAGGAGCTGATCGGCGACATCAGCTCCGAGATGAAGGTCCTGCTCGACGCCATCAAGAAGTTCCGCTAAACCGCGACGTCGAACGCGTCCCGTGGCGAGTGCGACAAACTGTGGTGTATATAATACTCGGTAGATGGCGTGCAGCAGTAAACGCGCGGGGGTCTGCGCGCCTATCGATGTACGCCGTGCGTGTGCCGGCTTTCTGTATACGTTGGTGTTGTAGTGTAGTTGGCGGTGGATGTCGGGGCGTGCTTTAAGCCCGGAGGCGATGGTCAGTGGTTCAGGAGACTTTCAGTCCATCGGAGTTCACCAACGCGACCCGGGTTGGCGTCCGGGAATGGGCGGACCGCCATGCAAAGTGTATATACGTACAGAACACTCCCTTGGAACAAATCATATATTATGTTGCGGATATGGGAAACGAATACACGTCATCCATGCACAGTATTTGGTTCAGTAGAAGGGCCTGCAGGGTATGTTTTGGTTGGAGCAAACAAGAAAACAAGGCTACGAGAGATCGCAGTATCAACTTTAACAGATGGCCTAACGATCGGACACGGTCGCTAGCTCTTGATGTTCTCATTCAACAACCACAAACCCACCCCCTCCACGTTGCACTCGTATGAACATCCTCGCCAGGCCCACATACCTACACCCTACTGGCACCTCTGGCCCGATCACGTCTGTTTAGGTACACGACATGGCAGTACTGCTCACACCACCGACAGCCCACAACATGGTGACGACATTAGTGGCGGACAGACTGGGCAGACACTGTCCACCGGCCCTCCACAATCGCTCAGCACGCCAGCATCACCAGGAATGGAGCCGCCGAGTGCAGCAGATGGCGATATTTCGCCACCCAACTACCGCAGCTCTACGGTCTTCTCGTAACAGGTCACAGTAGACGGCCTAGGATCACAGGTCGCGCACGGTACATACTACGCCGCCTGTCGGGCGTTGCATAAACTCGAGGTTCCACGTTCTGTCCACAGGCGAGGGCCAACCGAGGCATTCCGCAAGCATGCGACGGCGCCTGGTGACCACTGTCTGAACCAGTAGTTCCACAGTTTGTCCATAGGTGGCAGCATTGCACCAACTCAATGGCTCTCTTATCAGCCAATAGTTCGCGTAGGATGCCACAGACATTTCTGTCAAGGAACTGCAAAGCGAGAGCTGAACGAGCACATTTCACATTCGTCAGTGAGCAAGTAACACATAAAATTTTCAATATTTTGGTGACCTGCATATACTCCATTGTCGCCGGTCACGCAGACCATGGGTGTGCGGCGTGGACAATTTGGACAAAATGTAAACCCAATGAGTGTCAACACAACCAATGTTTCGTAAGCACCCCACATACAAATCACTATGCTTCAACCTTTCCCTGAGAGCAACAACATGCCATGTCCGCAACGAGCATCGCAAAGTAAGACTTGACCCCAACTCAGACGCTTGCTCCGAGTGGTATACAGGATTTCACTCACTGACAAGTCGTACCCTACTTTAAAAATAATCGAGAATAATACGAATGAGGTGCAGTGGTGGGCAAACTTCCGTTACTTTACTAGTTCCGTTAGTAGCGGAGTAGCGAACTACCAAGAACGTTACTCCGTTACTTTTTGATCAGACCCTGATCGGATCGAATCAGATCTGATCATATCCGATCGGATCGAACCCGAATCTTACTGAATAACGAGATCGTTAAACCTTTATTGCAAAAATAGTTACTTCATAAAGTAACGGAGGAACGGTCTTAATAGTCCGCTTCTCCGTTACTAACGGAACTAGTAAAGTAAAGTAAATGGGTGACTTCGCTTGTAAATGGCTTGTTCCGTCGGCGATCATGGCAAATAAATAAATAAACGGAAGTTTGCCCACCTCAGATGAGTTGTCTATGAATCCTGTTGAGATTGTGGCTCGGCTTCTATACAATACAATATAAGAATGCTGCCGAGCGGCTGAAAACGAATCAGCTTAACATTTAGAAGTCACCTAACTAAAGCAAAAGAAAACGGACAAAAGCCGTAAAAACAATGTATTGTCTGACGAGATTCAGAGACATTGACAGTGCTAATGTAGGACGGAATCCCACATCAAAACATGTCATCGGTTGTTTCACTTACTGGTCCGATTACAGGGAGATTCATAAACGAGCCTATGACTGGAATTCGTCGTAAAAAGTTTATTACGACGGGGAAGAAGCCGCTGCAAAAGAAGAACACTGAAATCAGACAAGCCAGTAACACACATCTAGAGCCTAGCCTGTCAGTGCCACGCATTTCGAGTTTATATAAACATAAGCTGTTAAGACTCAAAACGTAAACATATTTTTAGAAACAGCAAAATAGTAAACAGTTAATAACAGTTAACAACACGTAAAAGACTCAAATCACGCCACTACAGTTTTCACCCGTCAGAGTGACCCCGCCGCAGGCGCGCAACCAGGATTTTCGTAAGGAGGGGGCACGACCTCAAGAGGGCCCCGTCGGACCACGGGGGGCCCTACCATTAAGGACCCAATAAAGACTCCTGCACATATTATCAGGGGCAGATCCAGGGGGGCCATAGGATCCAAAACATAAATTTGCTCTCCAAAAATGCAAAAACGCACTAAAGGGTCGGACGCAACTACAGATACAAACAGGCTGACGACACGCTCTCTGCTCCCCCCCCCGCCCCCGCCCACGGTCCAACTTTATCCACTGATGACTTGACGGTCCTGTTGTTCCCTCACGGCTCACAATTTCTATTGTGAAAGTATCGCACACTGGTATTTAAGGCCCCAAAAGACCCAGGCCCTGATAATCCGAGCCTGCATCATTATGTCACAAATCATTTAGGGTAGTTCTGGTAGCGCATGAAGTATAGCGAGTAGCCTGCAGGGTGATGTTTCCCTAAAATCTCAAACTGAAGGGAGTGTGCACTTTCTTTCTACAGAGTCGTTCAAGTGCGGAGATTGTATTAGACACATGAGTCTGTAAGAACTATTTTCTTTAATTTAGCCATGTACTT
Organism: Semibalanus balanoides; assembly: GCA_014673585.1. Taxonomy (NCBI): domain Eukaryota; kingdom Metazoa; phylum Arthropoda; class Thecostraca; order Balanomorpha; family Balanidae; genus Semibalanus; species Semibalanus balanoides. The sequence continues at coordinate 15,168 of VOPJ01001180.1, forward strand.
CATAAACCACAGATCTCATACATAGATGCTGAGATATTCCAAAATTCGCGCAAGATCCATTCCGCGGAACAAAATTAATCAAATTTCGCCAGAGAGCATTTCACTACTGGAGAGGAGTCTGAGCATTATTTAAATCATTGCTCACAACCCGCTAGCATCGAGTCAAAATATGTTAGGCACGCTTGGCCAAATAGAATAACCTATCTTCTTGAACAAAATAAGCGCGAGCTCCGAGCAACAGACGCCTCCAGATAACTTAAATAAGAATCAGTATACTCACTTGTCTCGCATAGGTATTGTTTAACTTGTTCCCTTGCGGTGCGCCAATGCTAAGGTAACATCTTTCGCGTTTACTCCTGTTATAGTGGCGATAGTTTTATGGAGTTTTCGAGGAAAACAAAATAATGACAAAACTAGAATAGTAAGTATAAAAATTAAATTCAAGGGACTCCAGACGTGAATTTTATCGTAACCAAAATGATCAAACCAATAGCTTCTTACCAGTATATACAAAAATCATAATATTGCACATTCTCAAAGAGAAAGGCCGACACTCCCTTTAAGTGCAGATGGGTTCAGTGATGCCGCCTTAAGCATAAGCAGTGAATGACATTAAATCAATAATCATATCAATGGCGCGGAAACAGAAACCGAGCGCAGGAGAGGTACGGCGATTGGTATAAGAACATCACGGCTCATTCGAGCACTATCCGCGCGAGAGCGAGAAAAAAAACACCGTACCTGACGGCAATGAGGGCAGTGCAGAGACCCAAAGGCAGGGCCGACGAGACGAGAGCAAAGTATGGAGTAATTGACTGAGTTCTATCCAAGAGGCGGAGACCACGCATGAGAAGTGTCTTTTAGAGAGGTTTTAGAGCAGGCAACTTCAGATAAAGACCTTTTATAAGGGCCACAAGGATCCTCTCTGAATTATAAATCCAGAAGGGATCTTGGTCAGAAAACTGAGCACGTGAAACTTGGGATGCTATCAAAGCGCTCTCTATGTCTGTTGACTACAGAGGGCCTCTGGCTAAGACCGAAAGGGGGCCCCTAGGCGATTCAGAAGAGATCCTCGAACCATAGCAAATGCGGGGGCCCGTAATGCGACACACTGACGAGAGACCCGTCGTCGGCAGGTGCGTAGGGGCTCTGTACAAAACATCATAGGAAGGTGTGTCACCCATCTGCAAGTCGACTTCCGGATTAGGGCGACCTGAAGCATGTTTGGCTATATGGGCGACCAAAAGCAAGCCACCAGAGCCAGTCCCTTAGCACCAGGGTTAAAGGCTCCGGAGCAGACACAAAGAAGTGTCTCACTGAGGAGAATCGGAGAGCTCTCAGAAATGCGAGTCCCCTTGTGTAGTGTTCAATGCATGAGGCCCCTCAATCCACGAATGGGCGAAAAACGCTCCTGGACGGGTCAGAAGAGCGGCACTTGAATTTCATGACTTAAAATTGACCTTCTAGCGCTAACGACCTGCTTTATCGAGAGTGGGCCCACCACAGCTAAGCCCCAAAATTTGAGACCGTTTTTATGCGAACGCTTCCAGAGCGTAGATCGGTCCATGTTGTCTGATGAAGACAGCCCTGCTAACCGCCACCCCGGGCGAAATTCCTGGCTATAACCGCCGTGCCTGCTTCAGCACCGGGGCCCACGGAGCCGCCCAAGAGGGAGTCCCCGCATTTCGTAAGGGAGTGCGGCCGCGAGCTCCGCGTGTGGAACACCCCGCCCCTCCTCCCTATATTTTTTGTGGTTGCACCTCTCGACCTACACCGCCGCCCATGGAAGCATCCCAGTGCCACCCATCAGCGCGGCAAGGAGCTAGCAGCACTTGTATGTCGCGTGTGCCAGCAACTTGTCTGTCTTACTTGTAAAAGACACGTCACCGAACGTCCAGTTACAGTTCTCGATCGAGGTATTCAATGCCGACCACGCAGGAATCCAGACCAAATCAGCACCGAACCAAGGATGCCGCCCGAAGAACAGGATGGCCGAGTGCCCGCGTAGACTCCTCTGCTGCGACACTGGAAGAAGAAGCGGAATGTCCGCTCCAGGCCGATGACGAACGTCCAAGCCAGACAGGAACAGAATCCGCACAGGAGCAGACACGACAGACGGGTTCCATTATGGGCACAGGGCAGGGACTAAGAAAATCTGCACAGGAACGGACCACCGAGAAGGATGGGGGTGCATATCGCGGCAAGGGCACCGGACAGAATCCCTGCACAGATCGTGAACTCTCACAAGAAGCGCGAATAGTTCCGATTTCCAAGGCGGATGACAGAACGCTCGAACGCCAAGTACGAGACACTAGAACTTCTGCAGCAGGCGAGCAGGAAGCAAAGCATAGTGAACGGTTCCTCATACTGGGCACACGGGTTCGGGACACAGTACATAGGACGGGTTGGAGCGGATCACCACTCGACAATCGACGGGTTGCAGATGGGCACAGGCAGAGACAGTGAATTCGCGTCAGGTATCGCGCGTACACTGATATGAAGCGGTAATATGCGTCCGCATGCTCGCAGGCACGACTGGACGAACGCCAAGCCAGAGCAGGAACAGAGATCTGCACAGGAGCAGCCGGAGCCGAACGGTCACGATATGCGCGAACAGAGCGAGCAGGGACGAGAAAGCTGCACAGGTAACGGACCACGACAGATCGGAGTCAACTAATGGGCAACTGAGAGGGCAGGACAGATATCTCCACAGGATCGGACACAGGAATTGTGATACTCCGAGCATAAATATGTCACCGCTCCAGGCCGATAGACGGCGCAACAGACCAAGCAGACACACAAACAGACATCTGCAGCAGGAAGCAGAACACGACAGACGGCGTCACATATGGAGCACAGGGCGAGGGCGCGACAAGGAGCCTGCAACCAGGAACGGAACAACCGACGAAACGCTCATACGGCCCGAGACCACCGGGCAGGGACAGACATCGGACACACGAGAAATTACGAGACCAGAGAAGAAGCGGAAATGTCCGCCTCTCTCAGGCCTGAGCGAAGACCGCCAAGCAGTACAGGAACGAATCTGCACATGGAGAGCAGATCACTTGACGAAGATCGGCGTCCCACTAGGGCACAGGCAATGGGACAGAAATCTGCACAGGAAACGGACACGTACAGACGGCTACGATATGAGATAGCACAGGGAACAGGCAGAACGAGAGATCTGCGACAAGAACGGTCCACCCTATCGACCAGACGGCACTCACTATTGGCGGTCACGCAAATGAGGACAAGGGCGCCAAGATCTGACAGGCAACGCGCAACATCACAGGCAGTCATGACATGAGGCAATCGAGACGGAGCAGGGTACAGAACTGCAACAGGAAACGGACACGACAGACGGTCATATGGGCTCAGGGCAGGGACAGAATCGGCACAGGAACGGACACGACAGACGGTCATATGGGCACAGGGCAGGGACAGAACCGGCCGGGTACGGGACGATGGCGGGTCAGATGAGAAGAGAGGCACCTCCGAGAGAAGATCGCGAGAGGAGCAGGTTAGAAGAAGAGCACGATCATTATATGTCCAACACGGGGCCGCGGTAGATAGGTCACGTGGAACAGAAGCTGATCCGCAATACACCAGTGATTAATGGATAGATAGGCAGGAGATGTCGCCGTCAGCACGACAAGCGGGCGGAGTCAACGGTATATTACAAAGGAATGTCATAACTTCTTTACTCAGTACAAGCTGGAGTGCAGCACAAGTTTGACAAAGAGACCTAGATATTATAATACTATATACCGCAATCATTTTTGTGATACATCTGTGCAACATAATCACCCGATAGTACATATGAGCCCTCTCTCATTAATTAGCGGCAACAGATTATGTCCAAAAACGTCTGTCAGGTACTGCATAGAGCTCACTAAGGGAAATACCACGCGATTACTTTCAAATGATAATACAAATCTCTAATTATAAGACAACATAGAGACATACTTTACCCTAAGCCATCGATCACAAAAACCAGTGGACACCCACCAGATACTAAAGGCGGCGCCAGTCACACACCAACAAGACTCACGTTTCCGATGGCTAGCAGGCCCTTATCAAAGAGGAACAGCACGCCCAGGAAGAGGAAGGCCACGCCGAAGCCGACCAGGCCTATGCCGATCTCTGAAACGGAGCAGGTTCAGCCGTGTTAGTGATGGCGCGTCAGCACACGCAGGGCGCTACAACGCACAGCGATGCAGTGGCAAGACAACGTAAACATCCTGCAAATGCTTACGATCACACTGGCATAACGTGTATGTAGGCGAAGCATACAATACACAATTTACTTTGATTTGTAAGGCCAATCCTATTCCGAAGCGGCAAAGAAGAGTGACAGCACAGAATGAAATAAACATCTACGTCGTGGATCGCACTGATAGGTCAGCAACCGTCAAACGTAAACAGTTATCAGAGCGCATAGCGAGGCGTTAGACGCTTGGTTTTACGCCTCGAATACTAAACAAACTGGTCCGCTTTGGTCACAACTTCAGCACATTCCAATGCGATGTAATGCCCATACAAAACATAACACACAGAATGTTTGAATCCAAATGTATTGGACTCGTCGAGCAATGTTTTGAGTCCGACAAGCGACAAGTCCGACAAGTTTAGTGTCACTCGAAAATATGACTATCGTTGGCAGCTTTGTTATATCGTTACATACCATATGCTATACCGTATCATAGCCATGCCTGATACCACGTGATACATCAGATCAATGTGAAATCAAATGGCTACAGACCATGACTAGGAACCAGCGAGAGACCCAGGAGAACCCTGCGGCAGACAAACGCATCCCTACCCTCTACTATGGTGAACGCGGGAAGCATGGCGAGATCGCACTGCGCGTGCAGACGGTCTGAGAGACAGTGACGTCACACTGGCGGTAGACGGGCAGCCAGCTGACCGGCAGGCCAGCTGTGGTGTCAGCTGTGTCCAGAGACAGGCAGCGGGGGGCGGCTGCCGGCCGCCACACTGGCGCACAGAGACGGACGGCACGAGCCGACTGCCTCGCAAACCGAGGACAGACCGTCAGCGGCGACAGCCTGATCCGAGGAGCCGGGCCGCTCCAGAGTGCCGACACCCGCCGGCCGCCGCAGCACGGTTCACAAGGCCCCGCTGCAGTCTGCTGTCGTCTGCCGACGGGCCACGGTTCGGCGCCCTGTACACCTCCGGTCACCGCTACAGGAGCACACTGCTGCCACAGGAGCACCGCCACAGGAGAGCCGCCACAGGAGCACCGCCACAGGAGCCCACAGGAGCACCGCCACAGGACACACTGCCGGGCGCGAGCGGATCGTGTCGGCGGCGGCAGACTCCGTCGCCGCCTCACACTATTGTCGGCCCGCTGAGAGTCGGACAGTTTTGGTCCGGCTGATCGCTGCATCTTCTTGTCCTTTGCCCCGGTCGCTCGGCTGGGGCTGGGGCCGCGCGGGATCGGCGGACTTCAGACTCCGATACAGAGCGATAGTCGCCACTTGAGCAGTGATCCCCGCGCTATCCAGAAGAAGACAACAATCGCTTCGCTTCGACGAAAGGCCGCGCCCATTCAGGCTGTCTGGAGCGCAGATTAACACAGCCACGTGCTCTGTCATGACTGTCTCGACACAACCAAGTCAATTCAACCTCGGTCATTATCAGTTGTGATTTGTATTACCAATTTCACTCTCGAACAAAACAAAACACGTCAGAGCTGCACAGATGTCTACGCTATATGTATCCGCCTTTGACCTGCTGCGTAAGTAAATAACGCAACTATTCCTGAATCAGCCATCTCAGCCGCATCTTCGCATCTTCAACGTGCGTGCCGTCTGTCTTCCTGACCAGCAGTCGGTGCACAGTGACACCGCACAAGGTGCTATGGTGGGCGCTGCACAGTGCACGGGTCGGGATTATGGGCGGCAGTCGCACCTGTTACCATCACCGCTATCTCCGCAGGAATCAGACGAGCGTCGTGGATCATGACCCGAGCGGCACAGGTCATAATGACGTCACGGCCGTGTTACCAAGCCACGACCGATTACCAGACTAGGCTCATGTTGCCAAGCCCCAGTGACGTCACGGGGATATCGACATCGTGTCCGCTTCATTTCGACCGGAAGCAATTAGCGAGCACCGTGACGACTCAACCCACCTGACCAGTGCGGAGGAGTTGCCAGCGAAATGCTCTACTGACTCTAGGTGACCTCTGAGGTCATATCAATGACCCGGATGTCATTTGGCTCTCTGTCCGACAGACAGCGGCTGTCTGTCGGATACAGACAGCGCCTGTCTGTGTCGTTAGTCGCAGATTACGGTGCTCCTTTGATATCAATCGTGCTCCATGCACATGGGAACAATATAGCGTTTTTCATTTCCCCTGAATTTCATCTCCCATCCGGCCGAGCGCCGGCCGGAGTGTCTAGGGCCTTGGCGCCGGGGAAGATCTCGCAACAAATTGCATAGCGAGTAGCGACTAGGGCGCGGTATAGTAGGGCGCAGTAGCGACTCCATGCGGCCATCACCGCAAACTACTGTGCTAGCTTTACTTGCGACATATGTAGCTCCTCTGCTAAAGGAGGCAGATGTTTCAAAACAGTTTTATTGTGCTCTTAAACAGACTTGGCTATGATTAAATACCAGTATAATATATTTGAATAAGTACAATGGATGATCATAACATGGCAATTATTATTTTTTAATAAATAAAAAGGGCGAAACAAAAAGAACAAGCTTTCGCACGTTTACGGCATCGTCAGATTCATTTTACATTTGAAAAAGTTCAATTAAAAGTTGCACGCGCTCTTTGTCTAAATATAATTTCCTATGCAAGATGGGTCAGTGACCTAAATATAAATAAAACAATATTAACATGATACTTGAACACTGAACAGCCTTTAAGTTTGGTACATGATGCGCAGTCAACAAACACATACATCAATTCAAGGTTTTTGCTTAATATCCAATATTAGCTGCACATCAATCAATATGATACCCTATTAAACATTATTGGTTTCACTTGATCATCGACACAATCAATCTTGATCCAAACGAGGCGTCTGCTTGTCGGTCCAGGAGAGTCAAGACTTGGAAGATGCGTTGGGTCCTGGGCCCTGGTCGACGGCTGCTGTTCGGTGGGTCTAAGTATCTCAAGGACTCAAAAAGGGAGAACCCGGTAACCCTCTGTTGTGTATGTATGTGTGTGTGTGTGTGTTTGTGTGTGTGTTTGTGTGTGTGTGTGTATGTGTGTGTGTGTGTGTGTGTGTGTGTGTGTGTAGGTGTGTGTCTGTGTCTGTGTCTGTGTCTGTGTCTGTGTCTGTGTCTGTGTCTGTTCTGTGTCTGTGTCTGTGTCTGTGTCTGTGTATATCTCAACAACACCCCCAGAACACAGGGTATCATAGGAACACATCTGTCTGTGTCTGGTCGTTGAGAGACACACACAGGACACAGACACAGACACGACACAGACACAACACAGAACACAGACACGAGACACAGACACCAGACACCAGACCACAGACACAGACACAAGACACAGACACAACACAGACACAGACACAGACACAGAACAGACACAGACACAGACACAGGAACAGACACAGACACAGACACAGACACAGACACAGACACAGACCACAGGACACAGACCACAGAACACACACACACACACACACACACACACACACCACCACACACACACCACACACCACACCACACACCACACAACACCAGAGATTACCTGGTCTCCACTTTTTTTGAGTCTTTGGGATACTTAGACCACCGAAAACAGCAGCCGTTCACCAGGACCCAACACACTCTGCCAATCTGGACTATCCTGGACCGACAAGGCAGACGCTTCGTTTGAATCAAAGATTTGATTTGTGTCGATAATCAAGTGAAACTATGTTAATAGGGATCATATTGATGATAGTGCAGCTAAATTGCGATATAGCAAAACCTTGAATTGATGTATGTGTTGTTGACTGCGCATCATGTACCAACGTAAAGGCTGTTCATGGTCAATGTATCATGTAATTTGTTTGTATTTTATATGTAGGTCCACTGGACCCTTCTTGCATGGGAAATTTATTTACAAGAGCGCGTGCAACTTTTAATTAAACTTTTTCATATGTAAAAAAAAAAGAATCTGACGATCCGCTAACGGCAGAAAGCTTGTTCCTTTTTTGTTTCGGCCTTTATATTAAAAAAATACATAATTGCCATGGTAATGATCATCCCATGTACTATATTCACATTCATCATGGCACAAATAACATCAAACACGATTAAATATTTGAGGCTTGAAACATTGCTCACCGGAGTCAGATCGGATGCATACAAAACCTGTTCATGGGTGCGCGTCACCCAACTCAGCTCATTCAACCCGTTAGCTTAAAAAAAGAACCAGAACGATGGAAACAATCCTAGCGCATCGATTACAAAGGGAGGAAACAAACATGATTACTCTTCGAATGCGTCCGCTGTCCCGATTGACGCGGATGATACCCATATAGTATGTACAACTTAAGACTCGCTCATTCCATTACTCCCCTTAACACCTCGTTGGGAAAATTTCATTAAGTCTGACCACTCAAGGCTCCCTGTGCCATTATAAGGCTCATAAGGAATAGCACCCAAGCTCCCCATGGATCAAGAGCTTCCGGCGCACAACAACACCTTCCGGCGTTCGTGCGAAATGCCGGGCTGGCCCAGTAGCGAGTGACGACGGTTGGGGTTTGTCCACACACATATCCCCGGCCGCACCAGGCGCAGAGTACTATTGTGGTGAGAACAGTGATTCCCTCGGATGGACTCGTCTTGCCGGGCGAGATCTTCTGCTTGTAAAGCAGACTGACCTGATGGGACTCTATTAATCCTCCCACTTTAAAGTCCAGAGTACCGAGTGGAAGGGAGTCGTGCCCGTGTCGGAGCGCGAGCCGCTGCGCGCAGACGAAGGCCCGGGCTGGCTCAGGTCCAGACTGCTCTGCTGGGGTTCAGCAGGGTACGTCTTCATGATCTCGGCTCCGTGAGCAGCCACGATCCGCCGCGTCTTGTGGTACAGCAGGCTCTGCAGCTTCACATCCGCGCAGGTCTCAGTGAATTCCATTCATGCAATATCGGGATAGCACAGCCTTTTGGACCGCCGAACATGTTCAATTTCATACTTACGCTGGAAACATCTCTACTTTTCGCCCGGCCTTCTCTGATGCTGCTTTCAGGGTGGCGGCTGTCACTTTCCGCACAGCAGCATAGCCTTTTCTGCTGAGGTACCCGTGCACACACATTGCGAGGGCCATGTCGTCTGATACACATTAACAGATCCTTCGTCAGTGTCACGTGAAATAGCCTGACGCACTTTGGACGGTTGGCTCGGAGATTTCCAGATTACCCTGAGCACGTTGGCCAGGTCTCCCTTCTTCTCCTTCCGGGCGCTCTGAACGGCCGCCAGCACCAGTTGCGATGTCGCGAAGTCACCTGCACTATCGCGTTTTTTTTGCTGCTCGAACGGCGTCGCTGGCCGACCGAGGCGACAGGACGTCTGGCTGGCAGCTGGGGTTGGCACATCGTCTTCCACATCTGATGTGTCACTGAGCTGTCGGCCGAGCAGCGCCTCGTCTGGACGATCGCAGAGATCTCTTCTTCAAACATCTCCAGATATTTATTCTCCGCCCACCTCTGCTGACGCCCGAGCTTCAGCCAGACTTTCGAGAAGCTCGTGTTGTATGTCAGACTATGAAGCTAAGAAGCATGTCAGACTATGACGAACCAGCTGTAGCGAGCAGTCTGATATAAAAGAGCTGTCGGCCCTTAAGACATATATATGCGCTGAGCTCAATGCCTCTTTCTGACACTTTTGATAGCCAATGCTCCTTTTCAACGCATGAAAGTAACGCACTTTACTAAGCCGTAGCTCCATTGCACTAACCTGGCCTTTAATCGTGCTCCAATCCACTCCAATCAAGTCCACAACTGACCACAGCGCACACCGCAAGTCTTTTCCGACGAAACCTATCTTAATACCTAACAACCCACCAACCTGCCGTTTGTGCACAGGAAACTATACCACGGTTTCCCCTCTCTTAAAAACCATGGGCGCTATAAGCATAAATCTTTCTTATGAAGGATTCGGTGTCAGCAATTTTAATGCAGCCTATGCATACCTACTATTCTTCATGGAAGCTGACGAGCAAAAAATCATAAAGGTACATCATCATCGAGCAATAGAATCTGACTCTTCATACAGGTAAAATTGTCATGTTCTGTTGGCACGGTATACGGGAATCCGTGGAGGCTGCTCTGTCCGATTTCAGTAAACCATGACTCGCAGCACAATCGCGCGCAAGCTGCACTCATAAGGCAGCTATGTTTTGGCAAATAAACCCAGTTAGTCAATAAAACATAATTGATCAAGGGTGCTATTGCTGCCTGCAGGGGCGTCGCCACGAACCCCGAAAGTTGTGTGGGGGGGGACGTAAGCATTCTGTAGACGATTATTTCCATGCAACGCCCATAGGCGTAATGATAAAATCCGAAAATTGCAGGAGGACGCGGCCCTGTTTGCCGTGGTCGGGGGACACGTCCTCCCCCTGCTTTCGACGCCCCCTGGCTGCCAGCGCCATCTAAATCACCGTGTGTAAACTGAAGTAACAATTTCGTTCCGCGTAAGCAAAGCGTGGCGCTGCAATGCTCCACAAAGCTAGAACGGCTGAAATTAGGGCAGATTGGCGGCTGATGTAATCAGAAAGCCGCTACAACTATAGGTACTTTGCTGAAAGTGTTGGTGTATGCAGTGATACCCAAGATTGTTAGCGCATATTTAAGTTAGTTTAAAACCTATACATTCAACAGAAGAGAAGAAGATGTTGCAGGCATTTTTTTTTTTTTTTTTTTATTTAGTCCGAATGGTTTGTGTGGATGGCATTCCAAGGTAAGGACCCGCACTAAGCAGAGCTTGTTGCGCAAGGCCTGACCTCAACCACCCGATCGCGCAATTCCTGTTGGCCGGCAGAATTTAGAGACGAAAGTTTCTTACGTTGCCCGACATATTTGGACACGGTCCGCCCCGCCTCACTGACGTCACCTGGCCTATGAGTGTGACCGCTGCCACCGGCGCAGGCCATCCCCGTAGGAGGCAAATAGCGAGCTCCGAAAAGCGACTCGAACCCGCCGGCCACAACCGGGATAGGTCAGAAGCCCGCGCTTCTCCCCACGAGCTACAGGGGCGGACAAAGACATCGGCTACGGTTAGTTCCAGTGATGGCCAATGGCGTTACTGCGCCCTATGCAAAATGTGCGAGATCTTCGCCGCGCACAGCCAGATGGGCGGAAAATTCAGGGAAATGAGAGATCATATTATGGGCATGCAGTCAGCTGTTTGTCGTGGATGCTACTTACGCATAAAAGCGGGTGGTAAGATGGGGCCCTGGATGGATCATAATTGAGCCTTAGTCCTTACCTAACCTTTAAATTATATCGCTGCTGATGGAGATTCGAAACAGAGGAGATTCGAATCTAACCCAAGGTGGAGATTGGTTCAACTAAACTTTGGATCCTTAAATTGTATATCATAAGTAATGTGAAGGCGTGCAGACGAATATTTGCGGACGAAGATATTGCGGACAAAGACTTACGGACAAAGATTTGCGGACGAAGAATTGCGAACGAAGATTTGCGTAGACGAGGATTTGTGTGGACGAAGATTTGCGTAGACGAAGATTTGCGATACAAAGATTTGCGTACACGAAGTTTCACGGATACGAAGAAATGCGAGACGATGATTTTCCGATGCAAAGAAATGTGAGACAAAAAAACGCGCAACGAAGAAATGCGCTACGAAGAAACGCTAGACGAATATTTGCGTACGAAGAAATGCGCTACGAGGAATGCTTGACGAAGATGTCAGGACACCCTTTTCACAGTATTTCATAAAACCTAACCTACCGCTCATAGCCAATAAGTCAGATCGAGATGAAACCTAAATAATGTATGGCTATGAAGTCCAATCAAGACGAATCCTAAATAATGTATGGCTATTAAGTCTGTTCAAGATGAGACCTAAATAATATATGGTTATTAAGTCAGATCAAGATTAAACCTAAATAATAAATGATCATTAAGTCTGATTGAGACAAAACCTAAATAGACATAGCCATTGAGTCTGATCAAGACAAAACCTAAATAATATATGGCTTATGGCCATCAGTAGCACACCCAGGATTCGCTTCAGGGGTAGGGGGCAACTTTTGATCAGGGGCACAAGGTACCCCTACTAAAAAAAATCACCAGATTCAGCCCACTATCATTTTTAGAGGGTCATATTTTCAACATTTCTATCTTGACCAATTCATAACATTATTTTTCCAGGGGGCCCAAGAAACATCCACAAAAAATAAACGTATTTGGCCAGACCAGCCAAAAACAGCAAGTTTGTGTAAGAGTACCGTGGGCCTGGGCAGAGGAGCCATTTTGTGCACTGATCCACTAGCCTCATGAATCATGGGCCAGGTCCAGCTGATGATGATGATGATGATGATTGGGGCTTTAGGGCGCCGCAGGTCCAGCTGATGCTCCAAAGGTCTTGAGTGTTCTGCATCCAGGAAAACCCAGATCAGCCTTTCAAGTTGCAAGGCCCTGGTTGCAGGGTTGCAGTACCCAAAACCCCACTACCCATTTTTTGTGGGTAAATTTAAGAAAAAAAAAACCACTTCATTTTTCATCAAAGTTGTATTAAGCAATTGGTTTCCGATGTTATTTTAGAAGCAAAGATGATTGCGTCCATTATTGAGTATGTGTTTTGTTTTCCAGACTAAGATTATTAAAAAGGGAAACGATGTACATTTCCCCTCATTCCACCATTCAAGACTCCAACTCTTCTTGAGAACAACGTCATCCACTAACCCCATCTCTACTGACCAGAGAGATGTGATAATTGGGATGTGAAATTTCATCGTGGTAATCTAGCAAGTAGTATTTACTATTTTGTTACGTTGCACGCATCAAATACACATAACATCCTTTCTAAGGATGTTTGCATGCTTCAAATTGAAAATTGAGACAATGCAAATTAAGACATTCCAGCATATGTTGCATGGCAAAGAGCAGGTGAAAATCTCCAAAAAAACATAAAACCCACGAAAAACACTATCCAGTGGGTTTTGATGAAAAATCCAGGATTTTTTATAACCCTGCCTGGTTGACCCTCTAATTACCCCATTCAAGGTCAAAACACTCGGACTCCCCCTAGCTTTTAGATGTTTCAAAACTTTACTATTTTCATCACTAAGTTGATTATAACATTCTGCATGTTTCTAGACCACTATTCTGTACTCTTACCTTACAATTTTCTAACCGCGGGGAAGAGTTTTCACCGCCGTTTATTGTTAACCACGCCGAGCGGCCCATTTTGGTCGTCATCCTCTGCAGTCAAGGTCTGTGTCAACTTGTCAACAACTATTCCAGTGCACCCAATCTAGAATTTACATTCTAGAGATTTTATGTCAAATCTCTTTTTTATTCTCGAAAAATTCCAGAAGAAAATCTAGGGATTTTAATAGGTTTTCCGATAATTATAGAAAATAAATAACTCTAGACCCACTTTCCGACATATAACATAACGAAAACAGGAAAATAACAGTAACCTAAACCTAAACCTAACCTAAGATAATATATAGAACCATAAAGTCAGATCGAGACGAAACCCTAAGATAATATATAGGCCATTAAGTCCGATCGAGACGAAACTAAGATTAATATATAAAGCCATAAAGTCCGATCGAAGACAAAACCTAAAGATAATATATAGCCATAAAGTCCATCGAGACAAAAACCTAGATAAATATATAGCCATTAAGTCGATCGAACGAAACCTAGATAATATATAGCCAATTAAGTACGAATCAAGACAAAATCCTAAGAAATATATAGCCATTAAGTCCGATCGAGACGAAACCTAAGATTAACATATAGCCATTTAAGTCCAGATCGAACGAAACCTAAGATAATATATAGCCATTAAGTCCACGATCGAGCGGAAACCTAATATAATATATAGCCCATAAGTACGATCGAGACGAACCTAAGATAATATATAGCCATTAAGTCCCGATAGAGACGGAAACCAAGATAATATATAGCCATAAAGTCCGATCAGACAAAACCTAATAATATAATGCGTAAGTCCAATCGGATAAAAATAAAGATGGCGACGCTTGTAGCGGGAAAAATATCGTCATGTGGTAAAAAAGCGTATGGAATAAAAAAAACATGTGGCAAGAAGGCGTCTGGAATAACAAAAAAAACATGATGCTGCCAAACCCTTGGTTTACAGCTGTTGCGTAAAACAAGTTTAGGGACGGGAGGCACGGTGAAGCGGTTTGAGACAATTTAATTATTGAAATTTAAAATTTAGTTTATAGTGTAAAAATCTTAGGAACCATTCTGTACTTACTTAAATGTGACATTCTGCATTGAATGGTGGGTTTATATATAGGGATTAAACTAATAACTTAGGGTAGGGGAGTTCCGAGTGTATTAGCCCCAGTCACCCGCAAGAGTGAACTAATCAACCCTTTTAGGATCCCCAGTCAGGACAAGCCACTTCCCAATATAGAAGGAATATATATATATATATATATATATAAAGTGAGCATTTGTGCTACAAAAAAAACTGTAACCCAATTAACCATGTTAAAGACCCAAGAAACGGGGGGGCGGAATGAACTGTGATGTTTGTTATTTTGTTCCTGCCAGCAACAGTCATTTTTGACGAGTCAGCAATGAAACTCTGTTTAAGTACCTAATGGAGCAGGAAATCCTGTGTTTCAGGGTTTAAGTGTTTCAGGGAAACCCTGCCGGCTGCCCCTGCCTCATAAGGGATATAGTTTGGGCTGCCACAAATATCTCATTGAGATTCCTGCCACATTGTACAGACTGACCTGCCACATTTTGCCGACTGACTACTAGTGCAGTTTAGTGACAAATAGTTGAGCTTTGTAGCACTTAAAATACTGAGCGGTAATGGCCGGTACGACCAGGGAATGGTCCACAATGATGTACCTGATACTGACACACTAAAGAATGCAAAAAGCATCACAAGTCTGGTGTTAGGATCAATGCTGCGTCTGTCCGGCAATTACAGTTGACAATACTGTTAAAAACTGACCAAATATGTCAATAACTTACTTTGTGTGTCACTTATTTGCAACATTCCTTTCAGTCAGTTTGTGATATGACTGATTATTGATAAGCAGTCTTGCTTTTTGTCTTTCCGGGTGTGCGACAATCGCCAGATTGTCATGCAAGGCTTGCTTTGTGCACTAGTAGCTATTTGGAATCAGGATCCAAACCTTTACAGCTTTAACTTAATGAAAGTCTATGATTGTCTTCAGTCTACAAGAAAAACTAGCATGCATTAAAGCCGTTCCCACAAAATATGAATACAACACAAAATTCAACAAATGAGATTAAATAACGGCACATCATTCAACACCATAGCCATTTCTTCAATTCCCGCTTCAACGTAAGGCGGCTAGCACTAAAAGTTAATAATTCGCAGCAGTTAGCCACCAGGGACCACTAGTGAGTCAAGGTATTTTTTGTCGTAAACAAATCTGTACTGATGTATTTATTTGTAAATGAACAAATAAATATGTAAATAAACATATTGTAAATCAATAAAATGTTATTATATGCTTGCAACACCAAAATTCACTGGCTCACTAGCGGTCCCTGGCGGCCAATTGCTGTGAATTATACAGCTCTTATTGCTCGCCCGTAGAGGCTCCACTCATTTATTGGCGCATATCAATGTATTTTGCCGCAAACCGGCAAGCGACGTCAGCTGTTGTGACTTGGCAAACATGGGTGGCAGAATAAAACCTGAAAAGATGAAAAATTATTTTACCATTTTGATAAAAATATAAGAAATAGATGATGTCAGAACTTAATTTATTTGAAAATAAATAAACACAAATAAAAAAAGAGCATCAGAGTACAGTAAATTAAATCAAGCAACACTCTAAGACAGCACATATAGACTACACAAATGCTTGATCTGAGCTTTATGCGCCATCTGTGATGTACG
>VOPJ01001181.1:0-24548 GCA_014673585.1 Semibalanus balanoides
CCGCCGCTCTCTCCCACGCAGAGGAATCCTCCAGTCCTCTCTCTCTCGCTCAGGAGTCATCCTGTCTTCTCTCCCACGCAGATGAGTACTCTTGTCCTCTCTCCCGCGTAGAGGAATCCTCCTGTCCTCTCTCCGCGCAGAGGAGTCCTCCTTAAAACCGCACGCTCTATCCTCTCATTCGTCTCTCATTCCTCACGCACCCGAGGAGACTATTCCAACGTGCCGGTAAAGAGACTACTCTGCTTCTGCGCAGCACACGCATGTTCACGGGGGACTATGCTTGCTCACATGTCCACGAGAGCGACTACGCCTCTTCCCCTGTCACGGAGGCAGCCTCGCATTTTATGCATTGTTCACGGCAGTGAGTTAGGGCGCCATGTGCATTGTTGACGGAGCGGACTATGCATGACCGCCTGTCCACGTGTTCATGTCCACACCATGCATGTTCGAGAGACTACACGGCAGTGCCACTGCACAGACGGGACTACCGGGTCGGCGGCGCCGCTGTACAGTCTTCCTGAGACTACGCGATCGCCGCTGCTTCGGGGCGCGGCGACTATGCTGGACACTGGTGGCGGCTGGCGGAGCGACTACAGGTCCAGGGAGTCGCTCAGCAGGTTGTTGAGCTCCTTGATGTGAGCCGTCTTGCTGCCCGTGGCAGGGGAGGCGGAGCAGTTTCGGCCCACGTACCTGTGAAGGAGATGAAAGGGGGGGGGGGGTCAGATAACTCAGAGGTAGAGGACAGGATCTGAGGCGGACAATGCCGGCTCTGGGTTGTAGCTGTATATCGGAAAGGTTTACGGCGGCACAAACTGTCTGGTCATTTTGTACCCGTAGAACGCCCTCTGACAGAATGGCTTTAAACTTATCATGCTGTACAGTATTTGAACATAGTCTATATTGTGTTTGATAAGAGAATCATGGCAATATACTGGGACAAGGTCGGGGAACGGCAGGCCAAGGACACAACAATAGCAGTGCGCAATAATGTAGCAGGGATCGATTAAACCGCACAGGCGTCAAAACAGACTCAACAGTAATCACGATAGTTAATCCTCGGCATGATTCCGAGCTGATTTCACGGGGACTTCGATTCAGAAGAAAAGTCCCATCTGACACCCACACCGTTTAGACTGGCGTCGAAATTGTGCCGTCCTCGGCGCCCGTGTCAATCGATAGCAAATAATGCCGCTGTTGGCACATGTACTGAGCCCATGCATCAACGGTATAGGCAGCATTCATCGTTGGAAATGAGCACCAGACTGCCATCGGTTGCGCCGTGCGGTGGTGTAGAGGGACGTACGGTACCTGCACAAATTATCTGTACAAACGTCTGCAAGCAGTCTGATCTAGAATGATGTGAATGATCTACCATAGGAGAAATGTAGCATANAGTACTCTTTACATCCATATCGTTTAAATATTGCGATTACCACATGTGTTGTCTACGTCTCGATCCGACAATAATTAATTCGGGAGGTAGAAAGGTGGGATAAAAATCTGCCCCTCCCCAGTGGGTCGTGTTCGGCTGCCGACCCCAGCCGGCGGACGCTCTAGCGAGGTACCTAACGTCGGAGCAGATCTGAGTTTTCCGAGTTTTCTGATCCACGGACGTCAGACGGGCGTCTCTTCGTCGCTCCCACGGTCCCCCGTCCTAACCATACCCGTCAGGAATGTCTACCTGGGGTTTCCGGAGACAGTTTTAACGGGACCGAGGGGGTCCGGACCATTGCTTCGGACGGGCTTCGGGCGGCGTAAACAGGTCTGTGGACCGGCACAGACGGGGGAGGTGAGGACCGGGGCAGGTGTGGTGCTGTGGCGGATGGTATTTTCAGATGAGGGGAGGGATGGTAATAACCCAGGATCATGTTGAAAGGTCCCCCCTCGCGTCAATATCCCCCTCCAAAACTATGGCGAAAAATGGTAGTATATCTCCTGGACTTAGGTCACTAACTATATTTTTCTGGGTCTTCTAAATGGTCACATAAAGCGTTGGACAGACCCATTTTGAAGTCTTAGGCCTTCCAACGGCCCTCTCACTGCCTCAGGCCTACCGAGGGCCACCTCCAGGCCGACTGAGGGCCTTCTGTTGACCATCCTTGGGCAGGCTTGAGGCACCTCAGAGCTCACGTTTTTTTTAAACGAATTAACCTTCTAATTTCTTACAATTTGATGGTGGCATATGTTTGCCCAGAAAAAAAACTTCTGGAGTAGGGGGGGGGGCAGCTTATTCTCTTTCAGTGAAGTTATTTCAATTGAGTTGTATTGAATGAGCCTTGTCAGTAAATAAGCCATTATGGAGCAGTATATTATTGAGTTATAATAAGCGGCGCAGTGTTTCGATTACTGATCAATATTCTCTGAAGCCTGAGGGACTCCTCTTCACTCACGAATCCCCTCTTCACCCCGGCTTCACCACACACACTCAGCCACCCCTCATCACCCAGCCCACAGCAGCCAGCAGCAAACTTCCTTCAGTCGGGGGTCTCTCTCTGTATTTACATTAAAACACGGCGCGGTCGGCGCAGCGGGCACTTGCTGGACCGCTCCGCCGCCTGGGCTCAGTTGGTGTTCAATAAAACCGTACACTTAAACATTGTACACAAACCGAACACACTCATGATCGTCACCACCTGCCTCCTATAGACCCTCAAAACTCCCCTGTCAGCATCAAAACAGCCGTGTTTGGGTCTTTGGCGATTTCTTGTTCGAAGGGAAAGTTTCTTACAACACGGTGACGTCACGGATGTTGGATGACGTCACAAATCGAATACTACACAGGGCCACGCCCCATAGACAGCACTTGCAGACACGCAGCAGACAGGCGACGCGCACCAGACCCCAAACAATAGACAGGCAATACAGGCAGGCTTCAAAGTCGACGCGAACCCCGCAGATTCACAACGATCCTCCGCCCCGCTTCTCCCGCGCAGAGAAATCCTCTGCGCGCTCTCGCGCAGAGGATCCTCCTGCACAACGCACGCTCTATCCTCTCATTCGCGTCTCTCATTCCTCACGCCACCCGAGGCGACTATACAACTGCCGGTAAAGAGACTACCCTCTGCGCTGCACACACATTTCACGGGACTATGCTTGCTCACATGTCCACAGAGCGACACGCTCTCCCTAGTTCACGAGAGCAGCTCGCATTTTGATGTTCACGGCAGTGAGAGCGCCAGTTTGCATGTTGACGCGAGCGACTGCATGACCGCTTGTCACGGTTCATCCACACCATGCATGTTCACAGGAGAGACTACGCAGCCAGTCCACTGACCAGACGGGACTACCGGGTCGCGGCGGCGCTGTTACGTCTCCTGAACTACGCGGTCGGCCGGCCTACTTCGGCGCGCGACTATGCTGGACACTGGTGGCGGCTGGCGGAGCGACTACAGGTCCAGGGAGTCGCTCAGCAGGTTGTTGAGCTCCTTGATGTGAGCCGTCTTGCTGCCCGTGGCAGGGGAGGCGGAGCAGTTTCGGCCCACGTACCTGTGAAGAATAGGGGGGGGTCAACAACTAGTGTGTGATGGGGAAGGTTCAGTTAACTCAGCGTCAGATTTCAGGATCTGATCGGACAATGCCGCTCTGGTTGTAGCGTATATCGGAGGTTTACGGCGGCACAACTGTCTGGTCATTTTGTACCCGTAGAACGCCCTCTGACAGAATGTTTAAACTTATCATGCTGTGCAGTATTTGAACATAGTCTATATTGTGTTTGATAAGAGAATCATGGCAATATACTGGGACAAGGTCGGGGAACGGCAGGCCAAGGACACAACAATAGCAGTGCGCAATAATGTAGCAGGGATCGATTAAACCGCATAGGCGTCAAAACAGACTCAACAGTAATCACGATAATTAATCCTCGGCACGATTCCGAGCTGATTTCACGGGGACGTTCGATTCAGAAGAAAAAGTCCCATCTGACACCCACACCGTTTAGACTGGCGTCGAAACTGTGCCGTCCTCGGCGCCCGTGTCAATCGATAGCAAATAATGCCGCTGTTGGCACATGTACTGAGCCCATGCATCAACGGTATAGGCAGCATTCATCGTTGGAAATGAGCACAGACTGCCATCGGTGCGCCGTGCGGTGGTGTAGAGACGTACGGTACCTGCACAAATATCTGTACAAAGTCTCAAGCAGTCGCATCTAGTAATGATGGAATGATCACCATAGGAGAAATGTAGCATAGAAGCAGTTCTTTCGAAAGCTGACTTCTACAACAAAGCCAAAGCCATCATGTATAGACAAAGTCGCATTCAACAGTAGACAGCTAAACCAGGCAAAGCCACGTGCAGACGGGTGGCGAAAGAGTCAACATGGGCAACTAAGGAGATTCAGAGCAGTTGTCTTATCCGAACCAAAGCCGAAAAGTCCGAACCCCAAGCCGAAACGCTCGCGGCGTTCAGCTCACCTTCCTCACCAATCGCCTCCGAGTTCCTCTGCCACTTCCCGCGTCCGGCTTGCGGCTCGACTTTGGGCGCCGGCTCGGCTCCGGCTCGACTTTGTAAGCCGAAAGAGGCGACTGAGCCAGGAGGGCGAATCAGGGGAGGCAGAGGGGGGCCCGGCCCCGGCAGATTCTGACCGCTGACTGCCGACAGAAAGGAAGCCTTCAGCGCGGGGAATGATGGACGCGGATAGTCGTGAGTTGGTTTTATTTATTAATTGCGATCACCATCAGATTCCCTGCAATGAGAGCTGAAGCCTGTGGCAAGGCCATCAATTGAGAACACAGCTGAGTTATGGTGCCTTCAAAACCTGTCTGCCGTGAGACAGCCATGTATCTTTGGGAAGTTTTGGATTGGAAATATACGGATAGCAAGGGCTAGTACCGGGTGGACCGAAAAAAAACGTTCCGAACTTCAAAACAGTATATCTGTCATAATACATGCATGAGGGCCGTGAAATTTTAACGATATAATGCCAAAACATTTGTCTACTCTTCCCTAAATTTTGATGCAGGTACATATATTTGGTCGTAATCTATTGCATTGTAAAGTAAACGTGACAGATTACGATTTTTCTGTACATTTTATCCAAGCAAAAAACGTTCCGAACTCGTAACGTATATTGGAGGCGTTTGGATGAGGATAGTTGTTTGGAAAGCTTGTGTAACCGATTATTGGGCTCCTGTTGACGTCTTTTTTATTTTCAAGCAAATCCATCCATTTCGTCTCATCTTATTAACTTTGAAACACAAAATGATCAATACAACTTTTTTCTCACAGCAGTTTCATTTGATCACATGAGCGATCGCACCTCCCTCAGCGCGGACCACAGCGTTCAGTCATCGCTTCCACTGCTTCGCCTGATGATGTCCCTAGAGTCACTCCCTCCCATGCAGCCACTATCGCAGCCTTCAACTCCTCCAGGGAGTCGAGCTTCTGAACGGTGGGTCCTCGTACACCGTCTCTGCCAGGACGCTCCAGACGCATAATCCAGAAGGCTAAGATCCGGTGAGTTCGGCGGCCACTCGTCCTTAGCCGATGTAGCCAAAACCGATCCGCCAGGAATCATGGGTGCTACTGCTCCTATGGAAACGAGCTCCACGTTGCTTGCTCATCGAAAAGGACGAGTGGCCAGCGAACTCACCGGACCTTAACCCTCTAGATTACTGCGTCTGGAGGCGTCTGGCAGAGGCAGTGGTATGAGACCCCCGTGAAGAAGTTCGACTCCACTTGAGGATTGAGGGCTGGCGATAATGCTGCATTGGAGGGAGTGACCTGGAATCAGTCAGGCGAAGCATCTTGCAGTGGAAGCGAGACTGAAACCGCTTGTGGTCCGCGCTGAGGGAGGTGCGATCGCTCACGTGTTTTCCAAAATAAAACTGCAGCGATATACAAATACATTTTACCATCTGTTTTGTTCCGGTTCATTTAATGAAATAAACATGAATGATTTTAATTGAAATAGAAGCAGAGACATCTAAAAAGATCTTCTAAGCAGTTTGCGCAAAATGTAAAATATCCATCCTCATCCAAACGCCTCCACATAATGTTACAAAGTTCGGAACGTTTTTTTACAAGGAAAAGGGAAGATGTAAACGTAATGCTAAATCTGTCGCGTTTTTATTTCAGTGCCAAGGATCACGACGAAAATTTACTAACCTACTCATAATTTAGGAATCAATAGAATATGTTCTGCCATTATATTGACAAAATTTCACGGTCTTTAAGGCATGTGCTTTAATAGCCATAAGGTTTTGAAGTTGGATTTCTGACGTTTTTTTCGGCTACCCGGTTATAATTATAATCGCTGTCCACTGATTAGAGCGAGCGCGAAGCGCGGAGCGAGTCCCTCATTTGACTATCGGATTTTTCTCAGCCATATAAGCGGGCCGACCCGGCCGGGCCCGGCCGGGCCCGCCGGGCCCGGCCCGGCCGGCCAGAGCGCGACGCTGTCAGAAGCCTTATATCTTTTGAACGCCCGCATACGATTGACAAGCGGTCTTCGCATATGAATGTCCCCATGCACCATGACATAATCGTTATTTACATGTTTTTTCTCAATTTGAGGGGTCAGCACGGCGCGTGACACGTGCCGCGTCAGGGGTGTTCAGAAAGTATTATCCTGCCTAATATGCTTGAGAACGGCTGGACCTATAAAGCTAAAATTGGTGTCAGGCTGGAGACCACACCACTGGCAATGTTGCACAGGTAACACATCTGGGTACACGCCGTCGCACGTGACTCCCTGTTCGTCCATGGAGCGAAAATTACCTGCAAAAAAACATCGTGCAATACCGGATGGACCTATATCTCGGTCCCAAAAGTCGCCAAGACACGGGTCAAAACACAGATGCGTAGAGAAACGATCCGCCCGGCGTATGTACTTGTGTCGATCAGCGCGCGTGGTACGTGCAAAGTTACTGGCTAATACAACGCAAATTAATAGGCTTTATGACTCTTCACATTTAAATCAGTGCTCAGCACCTATGGGACGTGAAGCGATGAAACAAACACCAATGCTGTAGACCAATGTACCGTCTCTAAATGCATGCAAAATTGAGGTTTTAATGGCTTATATTTCGCTGTTAAATCTGGTCTGTAATATTTTTATTGACGATTCTATACATTGTCTTATTACAACGCCGTAGCTTCAAACACCAAATGGTGCTAGACGATAAAAATGATGCAAGCTGTAAGTGAAGTCAAAATCCATCTAATACCCACCCAAAATGAATTTTGCCTACAAACAAACATGACGTTTATAAATTGCAAATTTTAAAATACGCTTCAAACCTAATTTGTTTTTTTTTTTTTTTTTTTTTTTTTTTAAGTTCCAAGTATCGATTAAGTTTCGGATCTATTTGCGACGGCCAAAAACAACACATAGCGAAAATAATTCAAATGCATGCCTTTGCACAAGACGAACCTCCGTTTTGGACGGGTGATAAATTAACGCGGATTTAATTCGGACTCGCTCGTCCCTTCGCCGTTAAGGCGTCCTTACTGGTGCGTAATAGTCCGCAAACTAGATATAAGAGGGGAAAATACAAGAAAACAGAGTATGTTCTTACAAAGAACGTTGTCTTAATCGTTCAGTATCAGAGGAGAATCGAGGACAGGAGACGACTCAGCGTATATTTATGTTCGTTACTCATTAAATATGCCACGTCAATCGTACAAGCGTCTTCTGTGAGGTGTCATTATGAGACTGGACATTTCTTTACGTTTGTCACACATACGAGAACCTGCAATATCAGCCTCATACCAGTCACCCAGTGCGCCGTATCTTTGTAATAATTTGAAACTTAACAAATCGTAATGTCTTCCGAAATGGATGTATACAACTTCAGGCTTGAGGCAGTGATTCCGAATTTTAACCATAGCTGACCAAAAAAATAATTGACTTTGGTGGCGGTACGATAATCTAGCTCAACTCATAAACTTACCCGAAGGCTACTGGAAAGCATACAGGTGGCTATGGTCTCGCATCTTCGTTACAGCTCGCGTGATAACTAAGCCTTGGCGGCTATAGCCCCAAACCTCGGGTATATCTCACCTGATGACCTTGACCTTAGCGGCGGCGGTCTCCACCTTGGCTATAACCTTGGCTATAACTCACCTGATGACCTTGTCGTTGGCGTCAGTAAGCCTATACCTTTGCTTAACTCGCATAACCTTAACGGCAGTGGTTAAAACCTAGGCTGAACTCACATAACCTTGACGGTTGTGATCTCAAACCTTGGCTATATTTACTCCCCTGATGACCTTGGCGGCAGTGTATCTCTACCTTGCTATAACTCACCTGATGACCTTGCCTTGCGGCGGTGGTCTCGAACTGGGCTCAAATATATAGCCCCAGGGTCCGTTGTTCTTGGCCTCCTCCTGGCTCCACACGCATGTCCGCGTCGGACGGATACAGGTCCAGCTGCGCCTTCACTCGATCGAAGGGGAACGGTGACAGCTGCGGCGGAAACAACACCAGAAGGTCAAGCCAGACCGTCCCGAAAATTCCCTGACAGTCCAGAACAGTCCAGACAATCCCGGCATGTCCAGACAGTCAGCCCAGACAGTCTCAGAACGGTAGGTCCAGAACAGGCCAGCACGACATGGAAGCGTTCGATCTTTCCTATTGTTCTGCAAGAAAACGGTGCTTTGCTACATCAACGGTATTGTCCCTGAAGCGAGTCAAAGGGCATCCATTCGAGTATACTTGTGGATGTGGGCAGGGCCTCACATCCCCACCTTACGTGTCCATATGTATAGACGTGTCGGCGTACACAAATGGAAAGTCACAACTGGGCTTGTTCCAGCCGGACGATGCAACCTCGCTCTCACGCCTCGTCCCCTGGCCTTCTCCAGGTCAATAGTAGAGCCTTGCCAACTTGCATGAAACCAACCCGTTTAACCCGACGGAGTCTCGGCGGCCGGGCCCGTGTCCGGTAAGCACCCCTGAGGTACGAGCAGAGAACACAGGGGAGGTATGGTTACAGACTGACAATCCATCAGATGGGGAACAGATTGTTACAAGAGGCTGGCAAAATATAGTGTCAACGTGCCAGGGACGTAACCGGCAGTGGAAATGTGTCATGGTTCTATTCCGATCCTCAATACTTGGTAATGAGAAGCTATTTATATGATAATCTTGGTAAACGCAGAACAGACATCCGCACCAATGTAACAATAATAACAGATTAGCATAATAAGTATCAATAACCAGCGGGGTAGTGTTTTTGTCCGATCACCGGCCACACACTGCACTATCGTTGCCATTAGTAAGGCGAAGTTGTCTTGTCTTGGTCTGGGAAAATGTACTACGCTGCTGATTGCATCGCGTACTACCATGTCCCGTACCCTGTACACAAACCCTCTACATAGCCACGTACCCCGTACACTCTACATTATATCCCGTACCCTGGACACAAACCCTCTACATAGCCACGTACCCGGTACCCTCTACATTACCACAGTACTTACCGTCGGAACTCAGTGCCTTCCACCATGTCGTCGAAGCTGCTCTGAGCCCTAGGGTGACGCAGCAGCGACTTCGGCGTCATCAGGATGAGCGGCTTCCGGAACGGCATGTGCACCTGTCGCCTCAGCAGGTGGAAGTAGTTGCTGGGAACGCTGCAGTTGGCCACCTGGCGGAACGAGAAGGAAACAC
Source organism: Semibalanus balanoides (assembly GCA_014673585.1). Lineage (NCBI taxonomy): Eukaryota > Metazoa > Arthropoda > Thecostraca > Balanomorpha > Balanidae > Semibalanus > Semibalanus balanoides. The sequence continues at coordinate 9,611 of VOPJ01001181.1, forward strand.
GGTCATGTTGACCCGATGGGTGAAGTGAAGTTCACGATCATGGCAAGTTTAAGTCACGACTTTGATGAGTGGAGCTTAAATCACGAACATATTTAGTTCAGCTCAAAATCAAGTTGAGTTTAACTATCGAACATGGCCGTGTCCTTCGCGACATAAGGAGTGTACTGTGAGGAATGAGAGGTCAGACGTGACCTTCAGTGTTCACCAGTCAGCGAGCAACAGGTGAATCTCGTCACTGATTGGTTGACCCTGACGATCATCACTGACCCCACAGTTCACACTGCCCTCATGTCGCAAGAAATACAGCAGATGTCGAGAGAAATTAGCCACGATCATGTTGAGTTTAAATCACGACTACGTTGCGTTACGACTAAGGGTCAACTAGTCAAAATTCAAAAGCTGATCAACTTTGCCGCTCGTATCGTCACCGGACTCAAAAAGCATGATCATATAACCCAGGCTCTAAATTATTTAGGATGGCCAAAGATCAGACCCTGTGGCCGCCGCCGCGACGCCGTCGAAGGTGTCAGGGCGCTCAGAGAGGAGGGAAGCGCACACCCGAGATACTGCCATGTTCACCCCATGCCGCTGTGATCCACATCGCCAACGCGCGCCTCGATTCGGAGGTATGCATAAGTGCAGTAGGTGCAGATTGTGCACCTGCATAATTGCAGATGACCGGCCTCGCAGAAGGCTTCTTCATATTGGGCAGCGGTATGTCTGGAACCGCCTTGCCACCACCAGGTCGTGTGGCCACCCATTCATGGATGTTTTTAAAACCGCTGTGCGAAGTGTGACTTTACGATGTAGTGTAGTGTACTCCGTTTATCGTTGTTTTATGTATCTGTAAAATGACGTGAAAACCAGAAAAGCCCACTCGGGGATGGTTTTTTAATACCAGTGATTGATGAAATTGATTGATTGATTGACTATCCACGACCCATGCTGAGCTTGAGCCAAACTTAGCCTCACGGACTACGCTGAGTTTTGAGCTTTCAACTCACGATCATGTTGCATTCAGAGAGCGGACGGATGCCGAAACCATTGAGAGGCGAACGGCGAAGTACTCAGGGTCATCCGAACAGAGCTGAAGGAACCGCTCCAGACGGGCATTGCTGTGCTCCGGGCCCTGAGAGACAGGTCACATGTCAGGTCAGAGGTCACCGGTCGGGTCATAGACAGATCAGAAGCCAGAGGCCACAGGTCACAGATGACACAGAGCTCAATAGACCTGTGCTCCAAGTCTCCCAGTCCACTCCACACACACAGATCAGAAGTGGCAGGTGACAGGTCGACCCCAGGGCACATTACATCACCGCACCAAAAGATGCAGCCCAGACGACACAGGTTTCAGGGGACATATCAGAGAACAAGACATAGTGTTCTGACTGAACACTGTACAGTCGACAGATCGTACTGCGCACGTCACGTCAGATCTGTCACCAGAATTACGGTGTCATCGATGCAGGGCAACAGACACGCGACAGGCTTCTGGTGACAACAGCTGACAGCTCAGCTCAGGACCGTCCGCTGTGACGGAGCAGGTGTCAGATGTCAGGTATGACAGGTGTGACAGGTCACGTCTCTTACCATGCCCTCCATGCCGTGGGCAGCAGCAAGGGTCAGACCAGACGGCGGACCCACTTGGCCTGACCAGAGGCGATGAACTGGTCAATGATCACCTGCGAAAACACACAGACCACACACATACAGCGTCAGAACACGTGCGCACCAACACAACAATACATCAAGACCTGTGAAAATAGACAAGACGCAGACTTTGGGTTTAGAGCGCATAAAAAACAGCGTCAGAACAGCACACAATTACCGATATACTGTCTACAATGTATACTTATACGAGTAGTAGTATTTGCAGGCCAGATACATCTTCGCTCATGGAATATAAACACACGTCACATAGAAGGCGTGTCTGAAGACAAGGCCGCATAGCTGGTTGTTTAATCGGTTCCATTTATATTCGTCACCAACTATCAGACTCTGACACCAGCACCATGATACAGTCCACAATAATGTCCATACCCCTACAACACCAGCACAAGAAGACAAACTATGCTAGAAACATGCGGAGCCGATGGGATTCGAACCCGCGTCTCTGCGCTGCCGTCTCACCTGCGCCGTGTTGCAGAAGTCGCCGAACTGGGCCTCCCAGCAGATCAGCGCGTTCGGGTTGGTGAGGCTGAAGCCGAGCTCGAAACCTGCGCGGCGGAGAGAAGGTGACGTCAGAGAGCGTCCATACAGTCTACAGCGGCACACACTCATCACACGGGAGGGTGAGAGAAGTCAGAGCTAAGCTGAGATCCTATATAGTTACAGCCGTCAGCATGGCCATATCAACTAGGTAGCTGCAGGCGTGCTCAATGGCCATGAAAAAGTCAGCTAGAACTGCAACGCAACGGGATGACAATCACGAACGAGATCAGAGGTAAGAGTCCATCAATTAAGCTTCAAATGTAGTCACCTGCGATATTTGTGGCAATATCGTTGTGTGTACTAAATCTCGTATATATAGCTGATCAATATCGTACATATAGTTGTGTGTACCTATTTGATAGGACTATGTATATCCCGACCAATGATCCGTCTTACTCGCCTCCTCGGTTCAATGCCAGTATATTAACTCCTTTCCGCCGCCCTCGCACATAACGGCCAACGTTGCTCTCCGCCAAATCACACCATCCGAAGACCGAGTTATCACAACTCACCGAGCACTCCAAACTCTGAGAGTGAGGAGTTACAGACGGTGTACTGCGCCTGTAACAACTCCACCAGCACTCCAACTCAGAAGCAGTTGAGAGAGTTACAGACGGGGTAATGCGGCCTTGGTTAACAAGCCTTCACCGAGCACTCCAAACTCTGAGAGTGAGGATTACAGACGGGTGTACTGCGCTTTAACAAGCCACGAGCACTCCCAAACTCAGAGAGTGAAGAGTATACAGACGGTCGAACTGCGTGGTAAACCAAACTCACCGAGCACTCCAAACTCAGGAGAGTGAGGAGCTTACAGACGGTTAATGCGTCTTCTCCGTCTAACCGGTAACCAAAACTCACCGAGCACTCCAAACTCAGAGAAGTGAGGAGATTTAACAGACGGTGTACTGCGCCTGTGTGGCTAACACTACTCACCGAGCACTCCAAACTCAGAGAGTGAGGAGTTACACGACGGTCTCTTGTACTGCACCTGGTAAAACTCACCGAGGCACTTCCAAACTCTGAGAAGTGAGGAGTACAGACGGTGATACTGCCGGCCTTTGGGTAAAACAACTCACCAAACGAGCACTCCAAAACTTCAGAGAGTGAGAGTTACAGACCGGGTAATGCGCCTGAGGTAACAACTCACCGAGCCACCTCCCAGAACTCAGAAGGAGGAGTTACAGACCAGGTGTAATGCGCCTAGGTAACAACTCACCGAGGCCACTCCAAAACTCTGAGAGTTGAGGAGTTACAGACGGTTGTTACTGCGTCCTGGGTAACAAACTCAAAACGAAGCACTCCAACTCAGATGAAGTGAGAGTTACAGACGGTGAACTGCGCACCTTGGGAAACAACTCCACCGGAGCACTCCAAAACTCTGAGAGAGGTGAGTTACAGCGGTTGTACTGCGCCTCTGGTAACAACTCACCGAGCAAACTCCAAACTCTGAGAGTGAGGAAGTTACAGGACGGTACTGTACTAGAACCTGCGTCCGGGTAGAAGGTAGCAGAAGCGGCCGGCAGGTGGCCATGTCCTAACAACTCACCGAGCACTCCAAACTCAGAGGTTGAGGAGTTACAGGACGGTGAACTAGCGCCTGGTAACAACTGCACGAACACTCCAAACTCTGAGAGTGAGGAGTTACGGACGGCTGAACGCGGGCTGGTAACCAACTTCACCGAGCACTCCAAAACTTGAGAGTGAGGAGTTACCGGACGGTGAACTGCGCCTGGTCCCGGGATAACAACTCACCGAGCACTCCGAAACTCAGAGACGTGATGAGTTACTGACAGGTGTACTGCGCCTTGTTAAAACAACTTCACCGAGCACTCCAAACTCAGAGAGTGAGGATTACAGACCGGTGTACTGCGCCCTGGTAACAACTCACGAGCACTCCAAACTCTGAGAGTGAGGAGTTACAGACGGTGTACTGCGCCTGGTCCGGGTAGAGGTAGCAGAGCGGCCGGCAGGTGGCCATGTCCTAACAACTCACCGAGCACTCCAAACTCAGAGAGTGAGGAGTTACAGACAGTGTACTGCGCCTGGTCCGGGTAGAGGTAGCAGAGCGGCCGGTAAGTGGCCATGTCCACCTTCTGATGGTGCATCACGTGGTGACGGTGGCTGCAGGAACACACACACAGTTATAGACTGGTCAGTACCGAGGTAGGTGGCATGTCAGAGCAGGCCGGACGCATACGGTGCCCGCGTGCAGGACATACATCGGAACTGGCCAGAACGTGAAGACGACAAAACACTGCCCACTAAATAGTGTAACATACTTCAGATAAATCAACTTACTTTACTCATTCACCTTGGGGAGGGGGGGGGGGTGATGACGATTTATCTACACACTATATAACTATCCGGTAGTACAAAAGACGCTCGGTAATTATCGAGCTGTGAGAGCCATCACGCCACCACAAAGAACATCATTGATCAGACAGGGCCACCGCCCACAGCCAGAGGCCACGCGGGTAGCTGATCAAACTGATCACACTGATCCAGCTATTTCAGTTATTGATGACCAGACGTGCTGGTTGTGCCCGCCTCCACAGATCCTTATCTCTTCACAAACATACTCCGACCCATCCCAGACCATCCAGCCATCCGTCCAATCACTATTTTAGTACTCGTCCCCTTTACTCTGACAGCTCCTAGTCTCTTCACAAACCCACCTAGCCCCACCCCCATCACCATACCAGCCCCTCCCAGTTGTCCCAAGTTTCCCAATCTCTCTACAAACCCACCCAGCCCCAGCCCGTCCCCATCACCATACCAAGGCCCCTCCCAGTTGTTCTCAAGATTCCCAATCTCTCTACAAACCCACCCCAGCCGCCAGTCCCGTTTCCGCATCCACCATACCAGCCCCTCCCAGTAATGTCCCAAGTTTCCCATTCTCTCCACAAACCCACCCAGCCCCGTTCGCATCACCATAACAGCCCCTCCCAGTTGTCCCAAGTTTCCCAATCTCTCCACAAACCCACGCAGCCCCAGCCCCGTCCCCATCACCATACCAGCCCCTCCCAGTTGTCCCAAGGTTATCCCATTCCTCCTCCAAACCCACCCAGCCCCAGTCCCGTTCGCATCACCATACGTCCGAGCCCCTCCCAGTTAATGTTCCAAGTTTCCCAATTCTCTCCACAAACCACACCCAGCCCCGTTCGGCATCACCCATAACCCGGCCCCTTCCAGTTGTCCCAAGTTCCCATTCTTTCTTCCCAAACCCACCCAGCCCCCAGTCCCAGTCCCCGTCCCCATCACCATTACCAGCCCCTCCAGTTGTCCCAAGTTTCCCCAATCTCTCTACCAACCCACCCAGCCCCCAGTCCCGTCCCCATCACCATACCAGGGCCCCTCCCAGTTGTTCCCCCAAGTTTCCCATTCTTTCTTTAAAAACCCACCCGGCCCCAGTCCCGTTCCCATCACCATACCAGCCCCTCCCAGTTGTCCCAAGTTTCCCAATCTCTCTACAAACCCACCCAGCCCCAGTTCCGTCCCCATCACCATACCAGCCTCTCCCAGTAGTCCCAAGTTTCCCAATCTCTCCCAGATTTCCCCTGCCTCAAACACCTCCTGGCTGTCCAAACCCTCCCGACCCCCCCCCCCAATCTCCTCGTCCTGTGACTAACCTGAAGGTGCCGCGCTCCACGTCCTGTCCAGACAGCCGCACGTGGAAGCCCTCCTTCAGCAGCGAGCCGAACGCCATCGCCTCGGCCAGCGCCCAGTCCACCGTCCGCTTCTCCACCATCTCCATCCGCGAGTTCAGCACACGCTGCCGGGGAAGGGGGGGATGGTAAGTCGTGGGTGTGGAACAGGGGTCTGGAGGCTGGAGGAGCGGGACCCGACCATCTCCATCCGCGAGTTCAGCACACGCTGTGGGGGTACAGCGGGTGTCAGTCTTCTGCCAGGGCCGGCAGAGTAGGATCCCGTAAAAAGCGTAACGATCTTAAACACATCTTAACCTACAGGGAAATTGTTTGCCTTGAGATTAAAAGAATTACTCTTTCAGCAGCGCAAAAGTTAGACATTTCCTACCTTTCTATTCGTGGTCAGTACCGGGAGAATCGAGGACGCAAACAAATATCGCAAGCGGCCCAGGCATAGTCAGGAACATCGGGTCATATCAGGTACTTTGAACGGAACTTAAGCCTAGATGTTATTGTCAACGCTGGCACAGAATCTTCGGGAACACAGAGACAGGCCTGAGACAAGTAAAGAAGACACAGACTGCAGACAGCAGCTAAAGAAGAGGCCGTCAGCAAATAGTTACTGAAGAGAGTCTACAGGACAGTTAGAGAAGATACCGTCAGCAGAAACTTACAAAAGACGCCTGCAGGCGAGAGTCTACTGAAGCGAGTCTTCAGCCAAAGGACACTGTTAATGAAGCAAGTCTATAGTAGACAGTTGCAGCAGAGAGTCTACAGGACAGGACGAGCAGCCGTCATCTACAGTAGACAGTTGCAGCAGAGAGTCTACAGGACAGGACGAGCAGCCGTCAGACGAGCAGACGAGTCTCCGTCCCCCCGCCTGAAGAACACCGTGGGGTGGAGGACGGTGGGCCGCGAGGCTTGGAGTGCGGCGGGGGTAGAGGCCCCATTTGAGCGGTCCTTGACCCATTCGCCCCCGGCGTGGACCGTGCGGAGGGGCGTCACCTTTGACCTCAGCTGGCGTGCTTGCGTTCCGGGGAAGCGCCCCCGGCAAGAGAAGAAGAGAGTGGCGGAGTCAGCACCTCTCGGCCCTTCCGCAGCTCACCACATGGATCTGGACGGATGGGGTCAGGGATGGGGGCGTGTTTGAACGGCGGCGCTGGAGCGCTGGGTTGGGCGGCCGGAGGGGAGACGAGGGCGGGAGGTGCGGAGTCCCTGCACGGCTCCCTGTGCTCCAGCTTCAGGCCGAGATGTTCGCCCTCGACGCGGCCTCACCTTCCTCATCGAACATCTGGGACGAGGACCCGTTGTCTTTCTGCACCGGACAGCCAGTCGGCGCTGGCGACCCTGAGTAAGGGGCCGCCTGCCCAGTCCTCCCCCTGGCGTCCGCCATCTGGCATGCCCTGCTTGATGTTGCGGCGCTCGGGCGGCGAGTGCACCTGCAGTGGGTTCCCTCTCACTGGGAGCTGGCAGGGAACGAGACGGCCGACACCCTGGCCAAGGAGGCCTCGCTGCTACCCTAGGGGGAGGTGCCGGTGGACGTCCGGACGGTCCACCGTGCGGCCGCGAGAGCGGCGAAGACGCGCGCAAAGCGGGAAGTGGCCCCGGGGGATGGTACCAGCGCCCTGATGGGATCGGCGCCACCGTGCCCGCCGCCGGTGCAACCGCCTCCGAGCCGCTCCGAGGCTGCCGACGGGTCCATCAACTCGGCCGGGCCATGGTCTGGTTCCGCCCCAGGTTACCTGCACAGGATCGGCCGGAACCCCTCCAATCAACTCTGCCCTCCAGTGCAGCTCGCTGGACTGCCGGGAGCCGTCTGGTGCACCATCTGCCGGAAAGAGGCTGACCACCCCTGAGCACGATCCTGCGGAGGTGCCCCGCGCTTGATGAGGACCCCGGCTACGGTCTCCTGTGGCACGATACAACCCGATCGTGACCAACTGCGGAGCGGACAGCGTGGGTGGCGGGCCCTGGCTGGCCCCTGCCAGAACCTCCAGGCCGTTCGGCTACGTTCGGCTCCTAGCCGACGGAGGGAAAGACAACAACAACAACAGCAGCCGTCAGTTTAGACAGAGAGACTACAGTAGGCAGTAATAAGACTGACCTGCAGCCCGCGGTGAATGACGAAGTCGACGGCGTTGGGAGGCGCGGATGAGACCCGCTTTCCGATGTGGGTCAGTGTCTCCTCGTAGACGCCAGTGTCGCCCATCTTCAACGGGTCCTTACCCTGCAGACATACAGAGAATCACACCATGTCAGCTTAACCTGCAGATACACAGGCCGGGTGACGGTGATGGAGGGTTTAAGGTCCACCGACTGCTCAGGACATATTTTGGCGGCCATGAGGATGGGAAACATACTGAATATCACACACCACCGCAGGCAGAACCAACAGATCCTTACGGTGAGGATAGATTGAAACATACCAATACCATCTCATCCGGAGGTTGATGGTTGCATTTTAGCATGTAAATGTTGGACAGCGACTTAACCCCGACACAGCCCTTGCTAAGATCTGACAATTAAGCTAACAGGTGACCTAGTCCCTGGTATCAAAAACGTTGTAATGGCGCTTCGATACACGTCACGACAGGAGACCAATGGGCTCGATAAAAAGTTTCCCGCGGTGGGATTCGAACCGGCGGGCTGCCACTGACCTCGAAGAAGCCCGACCATGGCGAGTCGATCCAGTGTTTGTTGTAGATCTGCGTCTCCTTCTTGGAAGCTTCCAGAGCCTGCTCGCAGATCTTCTCGTACCGGTCGACCACGTCCTGAAACGCACCACACATCGACATCAGTCACCAGCCGAAACACACACGGTGCGCAAACACACCACCTTTAGAGCACACAGCTATAACCACACAGCGCAATACTGCGGTCAAATCGCGCAGCACAAGCCAGTCGAGCCGCAGAGGATCAGCTGGAACAGGTCAGCGTTGAACGGCGGTGTTACAGCCATCACATTAACTGCAGGGAACACTGCTCATAGCACCGCCACCAGATTAAACGCCGGCCGCAGATGTCATAATAGAATAGCAGCAGCGAACACGTCCCAGTCTCTGTTCAGCTGTGTTCAGCCAACAAAGCGGCGGTGCCTGTTCACTTCAGTGTTCAGTGTTCAATGGAGCAGTTAAGAACACACCTGCCGCCGTGATGAGCCGTCTGTACAGCTATCGCTCTCGTGACCGACAGCAGCCGCAGCCACGCAGCCGAAACAAACCGACACCAGTGGTNGAGGCGAACTCAGGTACATAAAATGGGAGGCGATATTCTCCGTCAATTTAGGCCGAACTTCAAATAAGCAAGATGAAAAAAGGCGTTCCGCACATGATGCCCTCCACGTTGTTTACCTGAATCCGCCTATGCAAAATTTGTTAAATTTACCAAATTACAGCAACAAAGCCCATATGTGACGTTTCCACGTCCCAAACACTAAGGAAAAGCACATATTTTTTTCCCAAAAATCCCCCATTTTTATCCCTGAGTACGCCTATGATTTTTCATTTGTGTACTTTTCCCTTTCAAACTTCGAAGGGCATGACATTGGAAGCTCAAAAACGTTTCTTGCATGACAATCGGTCGAATCACATGGCCACAATGACCTTTCGAAATACACCAAAAGTTTTCGTATTTTTTGCCCCCTGGCCTCCCATTTCTTAACAAAAAAGCAATTTCGGGGTCCAAAAAGAAAGATTTCGTCACGACGAATCGAATGGTGTTCGCCCCATTGAAATCGCAGGGCAGTTCTCGAAGTCTCTGGGGGGGCAGAAATCTGCCCTCCCGCAGGTTAACCGTAATTCTGGCCGGCCGCAGGAAATAGGTTATTTGTAAGTAAATTCGACACAGGACTAGAGGCCTCTTTTTATAAGAAGTTTTGGGGCGTTTTCGGGTCACAGACCATTTTTTCGTGCCCCGAAACTTCTACTTAAATGGTCCCACGTATTGTCCTGTGTCAAAATTACTTAGGGTTACGAGGTAATTCTTTCACCAAAATTATTTTTCGATCTTCGCTAAAAATTCCATAAACCCTTAAAGGTGAATTTTCTCCTTTAAACTTTAATTTGGATTTTTTAGGAGAGCTGTTAGATCAAAATGGACCTGATTTCATTATACACTGGGTACGATTTGACTTTGGGATCAAAGGGCGTAATCATTAGTTACTGGCAATAAAAATGTTTAAAAGAAAACGTTTTAAATCCTAAATAGTAACGACTCAGCTGTTGTCCAACATTTGTCCTGGTTATCCACGTAGCAGTTAGTTTCCCACTGTTGCGACATTTCTTGTTTAATTTACATATCTTGCTTATCCGGGCTACATGTAGGTATTTTTGGAAAATGTAGATAAATCTGTTAATTTTCCCCATTTGTTTTTGGAAAAACTTTAACGTATTTTTTTAAAAAAGAAGAAGATTTTTTTTTTTTTTTTTTTCCAGCGGGAAGCTTTTGGTGGGGAAACCAAAAGAAAGGGGGGTTTTTTTTTTTCCCGGTTGGCGGTTTTTTCCTGTACCCCCCATTCTCAGAGGGTCGGGGTCGACACCCTAAACAGTCAACACAACAAACAACACACACACACACCACTATCTGCAGAAGGTTGTTAACAATTAAAAAAAAAAATGTACTTGCAGCAAGTCTAAATTCAGTTATCCACAGTCAACAATTTGCCAATTTCGCGCTGCTCTGCGAGATGACACAGTTATCCTCCAAATTCAGTTATCCTCCACTTTGGCCCCCACTGCCGTGCGCTACGTCAGCGCACCCGCCCCAGGCTGCACCAGCTCAGGAAGTGACGGGCCGCAGCTGGGGACTCGGGAGATACAGCTGCGCACCGTGGCGAGCGGCTACGTCCGCGGCGCGCTGGAGCACGCGGCGGCGGCGTGGTTGCCTGCAATGTCCCCGTCGCACGTCGAGGGCCTCGAGCGGGAGATGGGGCGGCTGCGCGTATTATTACGTGCTGCCCCCTGTCGACGCCGGTCCACGCCGTTCCTCGCGGAGCGGGGCTGGAGCCGATGACGGCGCTGGCGGCCGTCTTCCTGGCAAGGCCACGTCCTACGGAGGGAGATCCCCTCCGAGTGGTGGCCGAAGCGTCTCTGTCTCCCCGCCTGAAAGAACACCGTGCGGGTGGAGGACGGTGGGCCGGGCGAGGCTTGGAGTGCGGCTGGGGTGAGGGCCCCATTGAGCGTCCTTGACCCATCGCCCCCCGCCGTTTGACCCGTGCGAGGAAGAACCTTTGACCTCAGCGTTGGGCGTGCTGCGTCGGAGCGTCCCGGCAGAGAGAGGAGAGTTCAGAGCAGCACTCTCGGCCCTTCCGCAGTGCGCCACATGGATTCTGGACGGAGGGTCAGCGGATGGGGGGTGATTGAACGCGGCGCTGGATCGCTGGTGGTGCGGCCGGAGGGAGACGAGGCGGAGGTGCGAGTCCCTGCCGGCTTCCTGTGCTCCAGCTTCAGGGCCGAGATGTTCGCCCTCGACGCGGCCCTCACCTTCCTCATCGAATATCTGGACGAGGACCCAGGAAACCCGGTTGTCTTCTGTACCGACAGCCAGTCGGCGCTGGCGACCCTGAGTAAGGGGCCGCCTGCCCCAGTCCTCCCCCCTGGCGTCCGCCATCTGGCATGCCCTGCTTGATGTTGCAGCACGCGGGCGGCGAGTGCACCTGCAGTGGGTCCCCTCTCACTGCGGGCTGGCAGGAAACGAGAGGGCCGACACCCTGGCCAAGAGGCCTCGCTGCTACCCCAGGGGGAGGTGCCGGTGGACGTCCGGACGGTTCACCGCGCGGCCGCGAGAGCGCGGCAAAGACGCGCGCAAAGCGGGAGTGGCCCCGGGGATGGTACAGCGCCCTGATGAGATCGCACGTGCCGCCACCGGTGACCGGCCTGAGCCGCTCCGAGGCTGCCGACGTCCATCAACTTTGGGCGGACCACTGGTCTGGTTCGGCCCAGTATCTGCACAGGATCGGCCGGAACCCCTCCAATCACTGCTCCAGTGCAGCTCGCTGACTGACGGCCGACTTTGTGCCACATTCCTCCGGGGAAGAGCTGACACCCCCGACACGTCCTGCGGAGGGTGTCCGCGCTGAATGAGGACCGGCTTCGTCTCCTGGGCCACGAATATCACCCGAATCTGACCAACTGCGGAGCAACAGCGTGGTGGCGGCCCTGGCGGCCGCTGCCAGAACCCTCCAGAGCCGTTCGGCTATGTTCGGCTCCTAGCCGACGGAGGGCAAGGACAACAACAACAACAACAACTTCACCTGCCGACACAGATTTATAAATTGCTTACACAAATTTGGAAAATGGGAAAATTAATTACACTAAGTTTCTGGCAGAGTCTCGTGACGTCATGCTGGTGGAAAAACGATACAAATTGGAAAATTGGTCGAAAATAGAGCTTTGCAACTAAATGGCCCATAGGTGGGCACCGTTACTTTACAATTTAACCTCGTTATTCGTTACTGCGTTACTCCTAACAGTAACTCGTTACTCGTTACCCCTTTACATCGTCAAAAAAATGTAACGGAAGTTTTAGTTACTCCGTTACTTTTGTAATACGAAGTGATATTAACGCAAACGCAGGTTTTGTATTTTTTGTTGCTTGGTGATAAGCAGCTTTTATACCATTTAATATATAAGTTATAATTGTAATTATAAAACTAACTTATGAAACTATTCGGAAATTGTTGGTCAGAGAAAACAAAATGAATAATCATCACGAACACACGGCTAGCTGTGCGATCCCCTACCACCTGCCCAGGTCCCTTCTGGTATCCGACCTGCCCAGGGCTCTTCCAGTCTCCAACCAGCCCATAGCACCCTCCAACCTATCCAGGGGCCACTCTGTGCCGGCTAGGGGTCCATTAAAGCATGTTTAGGGCCCATTTTGACGTCCACAAGCACTTCCAACCTGCCCATGGTCCCCTCCACCTGCCCAGGGGCCCCTTCCAACCTGCCCATGGCCCCTCCAACCTGCCCAGGGGCCCTCTGTTGCTGGCTTAGGGTCCATTCGCATGTATTAGGGCCCTCTGACTGCCTAAGGGTTCTTCTGGTATAGGTGCTTAAATTTGGTTTGTCTTTATCATAGACTAGCTCCGCCAGAAAAGTTGCAAAAGTTGCACAGGAAAACACAGGGAAAAGTTGCACTTACTATATGAATAAACTTTTATGGCGAATGTCCAAAAAAAAGAAAGCATAATTTCAAGTTGGTATTTCAAGCTGTGTAAAGCCAATTATGCATGCAATCTGATTGCCAAACCAGCTTCACAAGTCCACACCCACTGCTTCGGTCATGTCAATTATGTCCTGATAGAGTGTACTCAGTGCCAGTATTAAATATCATGTCATGGGTCAAATAATATTGAATTTAATAACACGTTTAATTTCAGACAATGCTCAGGTGGCCCGTTAGCCACCCGCCCCAGAGCGAGAGTTATGTAACCGTTCGCCACCTTTTTAAATTCGACATGTCAGCTCACAAAACAAGGCAAATATGGAAGCGAGACGAATCGGTGAATGTCCATGAAAAACATCCGAAGACATGTCCGCCTCTGTAGCTAACAGTGGGAGAGCGCCGTCTTCTGACCATCTCAGTAGTGCAGCCTGGCTTCGAGTCGCTTCGGCGCCGCTATGCTTCCTGATGCGGATGGCCCAGCGGCCGGTGGCAGCGGTCCCACTCAAGGCCAAGTGACGTCAGCGAGCGGGGCGGACCGTGTCCAGGTAATCGGGCACGCAAAACTTTCGTCTCTAAATTCTGACGCCAACGGGAATTGCGCGATCGGTGTAAGGTCAGGACCAGGCGAAACAAGCTCTGCTTAGCCGGGTCCTGACCTCGGAAGCCATTCCATACAAAAACATTCGGACTAAATTTATAAAAATGTAAAATAATTGAGTATAAAACAATATTCCTCGCTTGAAGTTCTAGACTTACCAGCTCGGGGCTGTCCCTTCTAAGCTGCGCTGGTTGTCTCCGCCCCAGCAGCTGTGGATGCTCGGAATGGACGTGCGTCACGCCAGCTGTTGCGTTGGTCAGGATCAGGAGCACCACTTAGTTCACATTTCATACGGCCCTCAATGATTTGACCAAGCAATACGCACTATGTTGTGATATTTATATTCGCTGGGTGTCATTCCTTGCATGTCTCTTCTCACAATTCAACACAGCCTCAAGCAAATCAAAGCAGACAAGCATGACTGCGTAGCAATCTGTGCTGAACATAAAATAAACAGTACCATGGACCAGCACAAATTCAACCAAATTAAACTGTTAATTTGTCCCAATATGCCCTAAAACATACCAAAGTGTTTTTCACAGCCATGCCAGGGTAGGCTGTGTGTCATGTAATACAGGAAAAGATGCACTAGTAATTGACCGTCGCCCTGTTGTTGGGTCATTTTGACCCCCATGAGGTTTTTCCAGAATAGTGGAAAAACGGCGGCGCGCAAATTTGCCGCAAAATTTTGTGCAGCTGCTTCAACATCGGTTTTCCACATGTCAAAAATCTTACTTCAGGTCATCTCAGGTCAGGTCACCAGGTCACGTCAAATGACCTTGCCTTTCAAAAAATTTGCGATCGTGCCAAAGCCACAATTTGTGTCCGAAATATTTGAAACTTGCAAGATTGCATAGGATCACAAGAACCTACAACAGTTGTGTATCGGATTTTTGCATCAGTGACCTAAGGTCAGGTCAATTTCCTGACCTCCCTATTATTTGTGAACGGGAAAATATGCAAATGCCTTCTATTCAGAAAAAACATGCTTTGACAGGACTATGTTTCAGAATCATGATATTTTATATCATTCTGGATAACCAAGGTACAGTTGTTGCTCACTGACCTCTTTAAGGTCATCTCAGGTCATCAGCAATGCTTTGCTAATAACTATTGAAATAAAAGAGATACAGACGAGCGGATGACACCACTGTTTTCTTCTTGTCTGGCCGCGTCGCCCCATATGCAACATGACCCATATGGGTCAACAAATGACCTTGACCTGAGGTCAAAATTTGAAATTGATCTTACCAGGTCACCAAATGCATGTTTCAAAGGGCTTTGACAATACAAACACGATGGTCTTAAAATAATTGCT
>VOPJ01001182.1:0-25000 GCA_014673585.1 Semibalanus balanoides
CAAAATTAGTGTATAACTCACATTTTGCATTAAGTTAAATTAATTTGCTTTTGGCTATTCCTTGGTAGTAATGTCAAAAAATTTATACATGAAGTTTCAGATCTCCAGGACAAAACGCAAAGCCAGTAGGTTAATTTTTTTTTTTAAAGGGGTGCTCGCTGGTGGGCACTCTCCTCTACTGCCTCTTGCTGCTTTCAAACCATTTGCACTTTTACCAGCACTGGTGGATCCAGGGGTGGGCAGTATTTAGAGCCATGGCCCCTCAAGGCATAAAGTGGCCTGTTTGTCTCCCCCAACGATCAAGCCCCCAAAAAGTGATCGGTAATATTGTATAAAAAGGCTTTATCTCTGTTTCATGCATACAAGTTTTAATGGAAACAAATAACAAGTCATTATTATAAATAACAGGAAGAATACCACTGGTCCAGGGGATAAAACTTCAAATTTGGACGTCGCTCCTCGGCGCAATTTAAATAAAAAACATGCTTCATGCAAGTTAAAAATCATACCATTTCTCAGTGCATGTATGTTCTATGCTGCTTCTTTCCTATATCATATGGCAAAACAGTTCGCTTTAACATTTTTTACCACACTATTAAACGTAAAATAACATTTTTTAGGTCCGCAACTTACACAATGTGACGCATTGATGAGAATGCATATCCAGGGCATAAAACTAAAATTTTCGCGCTGCTCCGCGGCGAAATTTATTTACGAGTTCCAGGTATTGTACCTAAAAAAAATCCAAGTTATTATAGCTAACTCAAAATTGTTGTCACTGGTTCCAAAGTTGATATGGCAATTTGCTAACTCCAGCTCCTAAAAGTTGGTATGGCCCATGCCATACATGTCATACTGGCCCCAGCGCCTATATTTCTGGGTTTTAACAGGTAAAACCTTAAAAAATTGCGCCGCTTCGCGGCGCATAACATATAAATATGTATTTAAATGCTGCAAAGACGTCTTTTTTCGTCATTTCAGCCGACCCCCACTTAAAAACTATCGGCGACGCCCCTGCGAGTTGGTTGAAGATAAACATTATTTCTACTTATATGCGTGTTTTCCGTAGCATATTTGCTACGGAACATCGCGTTTTGTCTTTTTTTCTCCCGAAAAAGCATATTTTTAAGCTCAAATACCAAAATAAGGTGACCGGCCCAAAGCCGGGGAGAAAAAAGGGATACCTTTTGGCCAAAAAAGTTGACCCCCAAAAAAAGATTACTGGATCCGCCAATGGTTGTGGAAATAACGATGTTCTGATAATGGCAGTTAATATTGATGTATCTGTTTGCCGATACCTCGCAGGAATGTCATGCCGCAAATTTGTGTAATTTTCCCAATTTCATTTTTGTCATTGGGTCGTTGTATTTGTTTGTGTTCCTCGGATGTTAAGACCAGTAGGGCGCCGAAGTTGGCGATGAGCGAGCGAGCGCGAAGGAAATGTATGGTGAATTTCAACTGAATCGGGGAGTCAGTTTCAGAGATACAAAAGGGTGCGCACGTGCATACTGCATAGGCATTAGGCACCCACCCCTGACTTGTGGGAAAGTGGCGGCTGAGAGCATGGGTGAAACTATGTATGTGGTTGATGTGGCAAATCCACAGCAACTTATTGTAGGAGAGATGCAATTTTGATCATCCAAGGGGCTTTGTTGGGGCCGTGTGTACTGTACATTTAGACTGTCCGTTTCTATATACCAATTCATTTTTTGCACCATTTAAAAGACGAGTGAACAAAATTCGGGAAATCTAAATAAAAAATAAGATGACATCAATGACAACCCACACCATTACCAACTTTGCAAACGTTTCTACGCCCATGGCCACTGGCCAGGAGCGGGCTCGCTTCCTGATCAATTATTTTGTTATGCAGGGTGGTGTAAGACTCAAATGTTTAAAGACATATCAAAACATTTGACCACTAAATTCGGCATCTACTGTAAACTGTAACTGTAAACTGTAAGCCCCTTTCCCAGCTCTCTAGTGGATTAACTCGTCCACCACGCGTGCCCCTCGTGGCTCCGGAGTGTCCTTATCAACCTTCAGCCTGCCAGGCAGGCAGCTTTACCATCCCCTCCATTCAACCACCACACCTACACACTTCGAAACGAGGGCACTGCCGGTCGCCCAGACACAGCAGTCCATTCAGAGGAGCTGGCAAGCAGGTCACGGCACTGACTGCGCTCGGTGCGCTGTCCGTCGGCCGGAGTCGTCTCAGGTCGGTGCTGTGCTGGCACAGACAGCCATTAGCTGTGTGCTCCCTGTGACGTGTTGACCCCTACCGCTGACAACACACATTCCGAAACAGGTGCTAATTGATCCATCCGATCCCACTCGCCGCGGCTGGCATCGAAATGATGCACCAACGACTAATATCGAGATGAGACGCTTTAGACTTGAGACGCCTGCAACGCATGCTGCGCGTGACGTTGCTTCATGGTTTGAACTGCTGCGTTCAAGAGCGTTTATCGCCTGGACGTGACCTTGACGGAAGCCTTGGACTCAGCTGGCGGCACCATTTGCAGACTGGACCGCGGTCATTAGCGCATACCAACCGTCTCTCCGTGTGTGTGTTTCCTCCTCGCTGGATCAAGCTGCGGCACGCTCCGAACGGAAACAAGCTACGGTCTGAGCGGCGACGGAAGCTGTTATGGCCTTCAAAGGCCCGCACTGGGATGTTCAATACCTCCTATTCACCCCCCCCCGCTCCCACCGCCGCCGCCGCCGCCTCAGCCGCCGTGACGTCGCGACGAGCTGGCGTCATATTCAATCCTACTGTCTCTACTGTCTCATTAGTGATAGCGCCATAGAGTGAACGTCCGTAGTCTGCAGATCATAATGACCGTAATCAGATCGGTCATGTGGAACACTCCTTGGGATGACCCCGTCGGTATGCCCATTACAGGCGAGCTCGGGGAGAGGTGTGCGAGTGCAGGATTCGGCGCGTCATCGCCGAGTGCGTAGCCAGGCCTCCTGCTGACGTCACCTGGTCAGCTGAGGTTCGCAGCAAGTGATGGAGGTGACATGAGCCCTACGCAAGCTCCCGTGAACAGGAGCACTTCTACAATCAGTCATAGTTAACGTCAACGTCGTTCATCAGGGACTTGTCTAACATTCTCAGAAATGCAGTGCTGGCATTTATTTTTCTTTATCTGGTCGGTAAAGGCAAAACAAAAGCAATTGGAAAGCATGACGTCATGAGTTGTTCATACATAGGGAGCCTTAACCCTCGCCCTTATGCCGTCGGGGTGGAGTTGGGTGACAGCCCACACTGATGTTTTTTTCTAGGATGACTTTTTACACATGCGGCGCATCTTTCTGCAAATTTCATTATTAATAGCAGTTTTCACGATAGATTATTGCGCGAAATGTTTTAAACATTGTAAAATGTTTCAAACATATTGAAATGTTTTAATTAGCTGAGTTAACTACAATTATACGTATCCTATCAAACTCTGAAGTGTATATCAAAGTTTGAGGTGTATTGGATCGTGACCTATGACCTTTTTGTCTAGGTCATGTCGGACCCCAGAGGGCCATTGACCTAACCCAAAGGTCACCAGTTACTCATTTTTGTAATACCCTTATGACAGGCAACACGTTACTGTTTACGGTGTCTATCTCTCGATGTTCGAAAATTATACCAGGAATAAGAGAATATAAGAGAATATGCTATTATCTTATTCCTGGTTATACTAAGCGCCATGCATGAGCTATTGTGCTGTAATACCGAACGCATAGCAATCCTCATCTATGGTGACGATTTCCGTGACCTAAGAGGTCATTAACTCACCCAAACATAAAAATCGATATATGGCCAATTTGAATAAAGTTGGTTATGACGAAGGACAGAAAAAGTCGCCATTTTTGGACGTGGTCGATCTTAGGTCATTCACCTGACCTGGAAGGTCGCCTGTTGACCTGAAACCTAAAAATCGCATACTGGTATATTTCCATCATGACAGGCAACACGCTGGTTCTTTCCGCATTGCTCTATGTTGCTTAGTTTAAGAAGTTAAGTTAAGAGGGGACTGTCAGCCCACCGTAGGGTGAAGGTGAGAAGAGGCTCCCGTAGGGCGAGGGTTAATCCTCACCCGGGTAGGGCATAATACCTACGTGACCGGGTAGGGGGTTGGTACGAACTCCCCTGGTGTTTCGCCCCTAGTTGAGCTAGAGCTTCAATTACAAAATGAGCGTGTTGCTTGTAACGAGAGAAAGCCGCTGATACCCAATTTCAAGGTCCGGGGTAATTAGGTAACCTTTGAGGTCATGTCAATGACCCAGATGTCATCAAATCGTAAATGTGTAAAAATTTAACACTAATCGAGCTTAAACGCTTAATGAACAACTAGTAATGCTTAATAGGTGCCAAATTTGAAAACAGCGTCACAAAATGTCCTTGAAACTGCCCGAAGCCAAAAAAGTCATCTGAGGTCATTGGAGGTCAGTGACATCGTATTACCTCTGAAAAGGTCAATCGAAGTCAAATCTCAGTGGAAGCTACAACTGTCACCTGGAACAGGGGCGTAGGAACTCATTTGAAGTTTTTTTTTTTGTTTTTTTTTTTTTGGGGGGACAAAAGGCATTTTGAAGTCGATTCTTTCCATGCAACGTCCATAGGCGTAATGCTAAAATCCAAAAATGTTGGGGGGGCAGTTGCCCCTGCACCCCCCCCCGGCTCCTACGCCTATGACCTGGAAACACCTGTGCATATGCATCTGAACAACGGACACTCGGAAACTGCATAAGTTACAACGATTGATACTACGGGACGCCATTTGCACCTGACATGACCTTGAGAAACAGGTTAAAGGTCACGGGTAACGGGGGTAGAGTTGCACAATTTTCAGAGTATGTGTCAAATTGTTCAAAAGTAGGGTACTCAAAGTTGCATTGCAATCGGTTGATACTACGCGAGACAATCCTGAAAAACCGAGGGGTATGGCATCAACCTCCTCTCGGGCAATGGATAAGCCAGTCAAAAATAATTATATTGCTTTGAAGTTTGGGTGGGGTATTCTCTATATAAAGTCCATGATATCTTCCGTTTTTTGAAAATGCTTATTTTAATTTGCTTTGATGAACTTTTCCAAAATAATCATTTATTTGAATTTGTATGGGATAAAAACAAGATCAAAGCATAGCAGACAGCCATTTTGCAGCACTTGGCATTTATCTTTTGGTGTTTTTGGATTTCATTTTTTAACAAATGTCTTTTAACGACATGTTGAAGTGTTACTGATTTGTTCGTCGAACTCGTGTATAGTGACGTCACTCAATTTACTATATCTCCATTTTTACGAAATAGCTTTATTTTTTGCACGCAAGACGTAACATAATGAAGAAGAAGGTGCACAAACTTTTGCGTTGATATCGCTGTTTGTTTTTTAGCTNTATATGCAGCTGATCCAACGATAACCCTAATTCACCGCTGCACTCTGTCGCGAGATCGAGAGGAACTCTAGATCCCATGTGCTTGGTCGTCACATTACATCTGATATTCGTTTCTGGGGTCCATGAACACTGCACACACCCACCCCCAATGACTTCACTAACCCTAACCCTCACACAGCCTCTTAAGCTCCACCAGGCCTCACACCGCCCGCTCACCACTACAAACCAACAGAGAGCTGTCCCAGCCAGCGACAGAGCGACTTAAGCCCGGGCTCCGCGTCCTCTCACGGCTCCCTCACCTCCAATAGCCGTCCGAGTACCGGCCGTACGCCTCCAGCACGATCGTGACGCAGGCCATCACCGGCTTCACCACGCAGAACTGCAGGGTCGCCTGCTTACAGAAGCGCAGGAACTCGATCGTGTAGCTGCGGCCGGCCAGGCAGCACGTGCAGCTGCACATGGTCGTCCTGGAACGCAGAGAGAGTGTAGAGAGTTAGCTGCAAAGGAATACACTCCTGTAAAGCAGAGAGAGAGTGTAGAGAGTTAGCAAAGGAATACACTCCTGTAAAGCAGAGAGAGTGTAGAGAGTTAGCAAAGGAATACACTGTAAAGAGACTGCTGCAATCCGCACCTGCTAAGACTCATGCAACACAAATGCATATACACGATAGAAGACGCACTACCATGTGAAAGAGTTGTATGTTTTGATAGGACACAGCGAGAGTGATTTATGGGAACACAACTTGAATACCGCACCAGAAGTTATACAAACGAGGAACACAACCAGTCACCGATTAAATACCACGCGCAGCATTGGGGTGATACTATAGCACATGTGTTCGTAAGATAAAGGCGCACGTCACTGTAACATCTACCAGCGGCGTTTGAAGATATGACTTCCCTGAAATCGTTGATGGAATGGCGTGAGCTCTGGTATCTATCTGAGGTAGACAAGTCACGTGCATTAGATAGTGCTAGTCGGCCGCACGCGTTAAAGATGTTCAAGAGCCAGTTCCAAGGTACTTCAAACTTACACAATGTGATCCCATTCACGAACTGAATGGACGATAAAGTTCGATGCCAAACCGCCTCCAACCAATCATCTTACGTAAACGGGGGAATACAAAGCAAACCGAAGAGATTTGGGTGACCAGACAGGGAAACATGGGACTATTCTCAGCAGAAGGCAGTAAACCTACCGCTATCTGAAAAGCATCTGCAGCAAGCCCGGGCAGTTCTGGGAAAAGTCAGCAAGTCATTACCGATTTCATCTCAACGTCACTATGTCATGCCGATATGACATGGAGCTAATTGAATTCTCGGGAACAGTCCCGGATTTTGTGTCAGGCTACTAGCTATATCTATTCCTGGCTGTCGTTTTGCTCAAGCTTTACCAATGAGTTCAGCCTGTAGCATTCAGGAAGTATTTGACAAATCGTGGCTTATGGATTTTTCATCGCACGTTTGTATTGCTGTAAGTTGTAACATTATTATGTTTCGAGGCGTCGCGATAAACAGTTGAACAACAACGACGGAGCTTCCCCATCCAGATCAAAACGGTTTGCAATGTTCCCTCCAGAAAAATCACGGCCTAATTATGCGCTTCCATGGTCAGGGACTAAACCTCAACTAAATATCTCTCTAAAAATAGTCATCCCGGGACAGACATACCCTAAAGACAGACATACCCCATTACCCCATGGCATACCGGGACAGACATACCCCATGGCCAGGGACGATATCACGTGGCGATCGTCAGTTTCGATCTTCACCAGAGAGAGAGTACCACTAGACAACTGGAGTTCGACCTTCATCTCAAGAAGAGTCCCCTCCCCCTCCCCCCACCAGACAACTGGAGTTCAATCTTCATGAGAAGAGTCCCCCACCAGATAACCGGAGCTTGGGAACGCCAATACCGCAGCGATAACGTCTGACCGTCGTGATCTTCCGGTCAATATACGTCACAACAGTCCAGTCGTGAGACACCACAATCCTCGTAGTTAGATCGCAGCCTACGGCAGTTTCTAACGCAGGGGCGGATCCGGGATTTTTTCGAAAGGGGCAGTAAGGCATAGGGGTATATTTTTCGGGGAACAAATGTGCATTTTTCGGGGAACTGGGGCGCATTTTTCCGGGAAATTGGAGCGCCGTATCTTCAAACATGAGGGACGGATCTAGGATTTTTACGATGAGGCTGCATTTTTGCCATCATGGGCCTACAGGGGCGTCAAATGTTAATTGATAACAACAAAAGTCCTGCAAAAATAAAAATAAAATGCTTACTCGTTAGTAGTTTGCATTTTCTAAAAATATCAATTTATTTAAGCAAATTATAATTAATTATTTTGAAGGCACTCTCAAATGTAAGTATACTGGTGTAAAATATGGTAAAATGTTACTATTGTCACAGGGCTGCCGTCACTGGGCGCAAGAGTGCCATCACTGGCAGAGGGAGTGCCATCACTGGTCAGATAGGCACCGTTACTAGCTGAAGGGGGCGCTGTCACTGGCCAGAGGGACGACGTCACTGGCCAGAGAGGCGCTACTCCTTGCCGGAGGGGCGCCATCATTGGCTGGAGGGACGAAGTACGAAGGCTGGAGTGACTGGAGTGACTGGAGGGACTGGAGGGAATGGAGGGACGAAGGACGACGAAGGACGACGAAGGAGGGAGCGGAGGGGCGCCGTCATTTTCCGGTGGGGTGCCGTCACGATGGGCGCCGTCACTAGCCAGAGGGGCGCCGTCACTGGTCAGAGGGGCGCTGTCACATGGCCATAGGGGCGCCATCACTAGCCAGATGGCGCCGTTACTGGCCAGAGGGGCGCCGTCACTGGCCAGAGGGGCGCCGTCATTAGCCGAAGAGGCGCCTTTACTGGCCGAAGGGGCACCGTCACTGGCCAGAGGGGCGTCGCCATTAACCGGGGTGGCGTCGGCACTGACGGAGGGGTCACCATCCGGTCTGGCCTAGGGCGGCATATCGGCCTAGGGGGCACCACATACCCATGATATAAGGGCGGCATCTGACCGTGCAGCAAACGTCCAGAGTATTGACCGACTGTTAAGCAGGCCTATTTCAGTGCGGAAATGGTCTGCCTTACGAGACCTTCCGCGCCTTCGGGCGCGGCGGACACAGAGGGGGCGCCCGCCCCACTTGCGCGCGGACACAGAGGGGCGCCCCTGTATGCCGCCCCTGTTTCTAATACAACAACAGACAGGCAACTACTTAACAGCCTAGGGGCTGGACTGCGTACACAAACCCTGGGCAGCGGATACAATTATTTTGGAATGTTAAATAATCCTCTTTAACCTGATTACTGTCGTGGGGCGAATCGCCCCCCCCCCCCTGAGGTTTTTCGCGTACAGGTCAATTTCAATAACTCAACTCAGAAATCTTGCAAAAACTTGCTGTTTTTTCCTAACATTTTATTGAGCGATCGAATGGTGTACTTTTTTCCAATTTTGATTATTAGAGAGGGGAGTCCAGGACAGTTTTTAGGGGGGCTGTTCGCCGTTTTGACACAAATCTTTGCATGGTAAGGCACTCTTGGAGAGTTGTGTGTTGAAGAGAAGTGTAGCAAACAGACACGGTTAGCAGAATTAGATTGTTTTTTTCGGAATGGCTTATACCGAAATTTCAAAATTTTGATTTGCAAATCCAAATTTTTTGAAAAACTTATTTTTTTCACAAAAATGATGCAAGTTTTTTATTTTCACGATTGTTTACAAAAAACCGGAATATATGTGAGAGCAAAACAATGCCAAAAATATGTGTTGAAAGTTTCAGAGGTGATATATTAAATTATTTGATGAACCTGATGTTCAGGTCAAATGCTAACCTTCCAATATTCGTATATGGTGAAAAATTGTAATCGAGGGTTTAATACATTTGCATCAATCAACTTATTTCCAGATCTGTCATCTTTGGCCCTTCTTGATGAAAAGGAGGAATTTTTATCAGTGACCTTTGAAAGTCATTTCTAGGTCAACCAACACCTTTTATCATAACTCGTGGACAAAAACATATAGAGACTCGCAAATGGTCTCAAAAATGTTTGTCTCGTCAATAGCGCGTTTCTTTTGAATGGCAGTTTGACCGATTTACGTCACCTTGACCTTGACCTGACCGGTTTCCAAATTTTCGATTTGACAAATTGAACCATAAATTCAAACCGCAACGACAGTGAAACACGCGATCGGGTACCAAAATAAGTGTTGTATATATTTGTAGATAAAAAGTCTGATTAACGAACAAACATTTGCGAAAAAAAACAGGTTTTTTAACATTTGTTGGACCTCTACAAGTCCAAACCCATTGACTGAGGTCATTTCTGATGCCTTATGGGCCGAAAGACCAATTAAGAACTGCTTATACAGTGATTTTTTCGGATTCCCTCCTAGCTGCCATAAGTTTCCGAGTAATGGCAAGGTTCCTGACAATATCATGTCTTGACCACAAGTTTTTTGGATGACGTCAATATGACCTTGAAGATAAGACCCAAGGTCACCCCAAATTTGAACAACAATAGAGTTCATTGTCACCTTTCGTCACACACCAAGTTTATGTTTTTAGCTAATTATGGCAGCAAAGAATCTAAAGGGGCCGAATAAGCCCCCCCCCGACAGAGAATTCGTATACTTTTCATTCCCTCCAGGAATAGGGTTAAAGTTGTATTTGCTAGCGGCTCTGTAAACTTATGCAGATTGTGTGGCCGTCACATTGCGTTACAAACAGCGGCAATAAGTGTCATATTTCCACAGTAGTCTGTAGGTGTAACGGCTCTACCGACATCAGCAATACGTACTGTTCCCGAGAGACCGACAGCAGCAGCAGCAGCAGCAGCTCGGCCCCGTTCACTCAGCAGGTCATCCCAATGCAGCCGTGTCATCCCGTTCAGAGCGGATTGCAAACACTTGACGCCTCTGCGTCTAGAGGGAGAAGTCAAACCTCTCTTACATTTCCCTACTCTCACCCCTTCTACCTCTTCTCACCCCCTCCACTTATCACCCCCTCTACCTCTCACCCCTCTACATCTCTTTCCCCTCTCACTCCCCCTCATCTCTCGTACGTCATTTGAAACCCACGCCCACTGGCGGCGGAAGCATACTATGAGTATACAGTGGATGCTAAGACAACATATACATCCCGTTCAATATATCCCATTCAAAATATTCACCCCGTTTATATACGCCCCGTTCAACAGCCAACCGATTTAGATCCATAAATACATACAGCCAATCGATACCCGAGCGTAAACATGATCCTCCGAACTAGTAATTGGATGGTATTGGCTCAATAACCTTGTAATTGGATACCTGTATCCAATATTCTACGAATGTTACGTCACCAAAGGAACCAGATCCGAGGACAAAACCGTAAAACGATATGCCAACAGCACGCCCCGGGCCTGAGCAGCATCTCGAGTTCTGAGCAAATCACCTCTATTCAGGGCTCCAACAACAGGTCATTACCAGCAGTGGACTGAACAGCGGGACATTCATACGGCTGCAGGGTCTGAGCTAAGGAGGCTGAGCAGCGTCCTCGTTAGTCTAGCCGAGACCACAGGTAGCGCTGGAGGCTACCTTACCGGGTCAGTATCAGGACAGACAGACCCGGATAGACCACAGGTAGCGGGCTGGAGGCTACCTTACCGGGTCAGCCGGGACAGACAGGGACCCGGTGGAGGCTACGTTAACCGGTCAGCATCGGGACAGAAGACCGGATGCAGACTGCAGGTGATTTGGCGGTCGATATCCGGGGGCTTAGTGCGGGGGGGGGGCCGGACCAGTGCGGCAGCACCACCGATGGTCTCCACAGGGAGAGGCTCCTATTCAAATGGTGACGCCACTGACACACCAAGTTTGAGTTTGGCCACACCAAGTTTGTGTTTCATGCCCCACCAATTTGTGTAAGATTTGAAGGTTTCCTAGCGTTAAAATAGTAATTTTTCACCTGAATTCTGCAAAAAAAATACAAATTTCAAGGTTTCCTGGCGTTAAAATAACTCTTTTTCACCTTTACCACTCAAAACATTCGGTCAATATGGCATTTTACCTCACCAGCTTTGTCTGAAAAGTTCCGCCCATGATGGCCTCCCTATATGCCACAACCCTGAGAGGGGGCAGAACCAGACGCGAAGAGTGCTCTAAACCTCCGACAGGCGGCAGTGCTAGACGCTATCGCCAACCACGACTCATGCCGAAAGCGTCCTGTTTACCGGCGCTACTCCGCACACCTGCGAGGCCAGTCACCACAGCGCTAAACCGGGGCATGTTAACCGCTTGTGTGTGGCTGCCGATTGGCGACGACGGGGATTCATCTGCTGATGACGTCACGAGGCTCAAAGCCGCACCAGGCAGGCGCAGACAGCGGGCCGACCTGTCCCGCCGTCAGACCAAGACTCCGTGTGGAGCAACATGCGAGTTACAAAGGGCCTGTTCCCGTGGCGCCTCTAACCACTTCTACCTCCTCTAAGTTGCTTCAACTGTAACTGCTCTGTGTTAAAGAATACGACTAGAGCAAGATGGAGCAACTTAGGTGGTTAGAGTTGCGACGGGAACAGGCCCAAAGTCACGGTTCGTCGGTGGCGCGGCAAAACACAACACGGCGAGGCACGGAATGGTGCAGCGCGGCACGGCCCGGAACTCTGTGGTGTTTGGCAGAATTGAGATGACTGTGGTGTTTGGCAGCCGCCGCATAGCCCGTACTACCGCTGAGCGCTGACTTGGATCAGCAGAAAGCCGCGCCCTGTTCAGAGGTGCCAGGCTCGATGAAAACTTGGCACACGATCACCAACAACTTTCAACTCATGTCATTTAAACCAACAGACGGGAAGGATTTGCACATCGAAAGTTTCCGTAGGCCGTTGAATCGATGATTGAATATATGCGCAATGTGCACTGTTGTCAAATGGCGACAATTCCAGAAGTTTACATAATCTTGCATCAGGTTCTTGTTGATTTTCTCCTATCTGGCCCCATCATGACGTCTGTCGTCACTCCAAAGCCGCCAGCACTCTCAGCCAGGAGGCCGCCATGCCTAGCTGACGTAACCCAGTCCACCGAGTGACGTCACCCAGTCTACCGAGTGACGTCACCAGATGAGACACGTCACATCGGCTGGTGAGCGGCCTGTGTCAACCTCCCGGCGCGCGCTCACGCGGCACCTCACTACTGTGACTCACAAGACCTTCACGAGTCATTTCAAAAGGCAGCAGGCCAGTAGTTTGCACCGTACCAGGTGCATTGGTGCATTGTGAAAGTGGGTATTGCAAATGGAACGGTCTATGAGGAAACGCGCTTATCGGAATTCACACTATTGTTTGTGCAACAGGAATGCTTGCTGCCAATCACAAAGAAATGGTATGGGGCTGACGTAATAACGCTAAACGCTCTCCCTTTAGTTAGTCCAGTCCATATACGCTTTTAGTTATACAGCTACGGACATGAGTGCAGAATCGTTTCCAAAGTTGGTGAGGTCAAACATTGCTTTACAGCTATATGTGCTATTTGTCGCAGTCTGACAAGATGGTCAATACATTTGAATTGCAATAAAATTAAACGTTGGTGAGGCTCTGCCACACCGAGACATACAAACTTTTATGTTGCGACAATGGCCACACCTGCCACACTCAGTCACACATGGCTATGGCTCATACTGGGTTCTGGTACATCACTGCTTCGTGGCGTTCTCGCTCACAATGCCGAAGATTATCCCGTCATAATCCTCATCCATTCCTAAACACGACCCGTCGGACTTTACGCTTGCCCTTCTCATCCTAGACTTCACCTATGCCATACCCCATGCTGATGGACGGCCCTGGAACAAGCCATGACATCAGCGGTACGAGGCCATCCAGGCCACCTTCCCCCCCCCCCATCCTCGCAGGCAGGCAGTCTTCGCCAGTGACATAACGAAGAGTGTCACTGGCGGCTCGTAACCTCCGCCGGCAGGCCGTCACAGTATAACACGTCACCGCCCAACGCCCGTAACCGCCCCGTCACGCCTCCCAGCCGCAGCCACAAAGGTCAGGAGCCGCCGCTCTTCGCTCCGGTGCACACCAGCCACACATACTGACGGCACAGTGCTGTGTAACCGTGTTGTTGTTGCCGCCGCTGCTGGGAATGCTGACGCTGCCGTTCACAAGGGGCCTACACTGCCGTCTCTGCTGCTGCTGCTGTAGCCCCTGCTGCCAGTGGCGGCAGAAGCTGGGGTGTGGGGGGGGTAAGCTGCTCCCCATCCTCCTGTAACTTCAGCATTATTTCTGTGACTAGATGGCCGTGATGGCCCCATTCTCCTGTAATTTCAGCGTTATTTCTGTGACTTAGTAGGTAATTTGGACTTTCGTTCGCTCCGACAGCTTGGTTATGTGACTCATCACTATGAATGTTACATGGTAGGAACCAGATTGAAAGGCGACCCCCTCTCACATTCCTGGGGAGATCCCACCGCCGCTGACTGAGCTGTTGTTTCGGCTTACAATGCCCCTTCCACCCGCCGCCGCAACAGCAGGCCCGGGTCAGAGAGGAAAGAGAAAGTCATCACCAGCGCCAGCAGTGTCGACCGCGTTCCTACGCCATTGAAAAATGCCACCGGCCCAGCTGTTGCACCACTCTCTTGTCTCGCCTGCGCCACCACCGCCACCACTGCACCACCGCCGCCGCCACCGCCGCGCCACCACCACCGCCACCGCCGCCGCCACCACTGCGCCACCGCCACCGCCACCGCCGCGCTACTGCTGTCGCGTGGCCAGGAATCAGCGAGCAAAGGAGTTCAGAGGAGACAGAGAGACGGGGAGCGAAGGAGTTGACTCACTTGATGGGCTTGCCGCGAATCTCGGACATGATGTTGCCTTCGCCGCCCAGGTACTCATAGCAGAGCGACAGGAAGTTGTAGATGACGAACGCTGCAACAGAGAGGGAGCCAAGGTCAGCATGTTCAGACACACGAGGCAGACGTGGGCAAGACGGCACAAGGAAAAAAACCATCAGCTAACACACACACAAACAGCAGACAATAGTACCTTCCAGTTTTGCAATGGTTGTTGACCAGTAGTCCGTACAGTAGCCATTCGGCTATTTGCTGGAATGTTACGTTCATTAGTAATGCAGATGTATGGCCTACCGCTACCATGTTTACCATGTGGCATCAGCGGTACAAGAAACAACATTACTTATGGAACATAGGGACGTGGTATATGGCACTGAATGACGACCGTTTCGAAGAATGATGAAACATAACGTGCATAGAACCAATCAAATTGCACGCAAGGTAATACGACTGACGTTTGCTAAATACAAATGTGTTGTTGACTCAGGTGTCTCTCATTAACAAAAATCTGGAGCGAGAAAATTGACATTAGAAACGTGGGTATCGTCAAGACTCAAGATACGATGAATACAAGCCGATTTCGATAGCACATGCCACTCATCATTGCATAACACCCTCCGCTGCCTGACGCCATTCACACACTGGTGTCTTCATTCATAACTAGTCCACATTGTACAGATGCCGGTCACGTAACCACCCGACACCGGGCACGCCAGCCAGCGTCGTGAGGAAAACTCGACCCTCGCCGCGCCCGGGGGCCGGACACAGGCGTCAACAAAAAGCCGGCCGGCCAGCTGGAGCGACTCCAGCGGGCACGGCGAGCCACGGCCGGTCACGAGCACGGCCGGCGGGATTAAAAACAGATCTGAACGGGCTGCAGGCCAATCACATCGAACCAGAATAGACCAACGTAGCAGCGTGGATAAAATAGTAGCAACGTACGCTATGATCTGACCAAACTGCGCGCCCAGCCACATTGAGTAGCATCTGTCCAAACGCCAAGCCTAGTATGGTTTTCAGACCGCGTGAGACCCCGTTTTTGGTCGATAATTTGTTAAGGATTGGCCGAATCCGAATCATATTTTCGCACAGTCTATTTCAGCCCAGGCGCAAATTTGTGTCCATATAGTTTGTGAACAAAAATTCAAAACTTATGGGTACTTGTCAATGACTCGTAAGTTAAGATCTGCTCGGTAAACCACTTCCGCCAGTGACCCCACAGTAGAGGCTACGTGACGTAGGTTGTGAGTTGTGGACCGTCAACAGCACGTGGAATACCGATGATGATGAGATAAGACAGCACGTGGCTTTTGAGGTCACAACCTACGTCACGGTAGCCTATTTTGTGGGAATGAGTCTACCGAGCAGATCTTAATGTTACGAGTCAATGACAAGAACCATAAGTCTTGATTTTTTGTAAACTGACTATACGGACAAAAATCGGCGCCTGAGCTGAAATAGACTGCAAAAATTTGATTCGGATTCGGCCATTTCTTAACAAATTGTTACCAAAAAACGGGGTCTCACGCGGTCTGAAATCCATAGTAGCCACGTTTAACCTGTTCTGAACAAACTGCACACCCAGCCACAGTAGACTCCTATGTCATCATCTCCTATGATGATGACTTATGCTCTAGGGTAACGCAACTGTCCACGTTATACGGCCAGACCCGTCTCCACTGCCCAGTCCTGCGGAATTACCCTCGGTTGCCACCCCCACCCCCACCCCAATCAAGCTATCCGGCACTTTTCCCCATTCCCCGTCCCCGAGTCCAGCATTGGCCAGTTGACACTAGATACGACTATCAACAAAGGGCACACCGTAGCCGGCAGCAACACACATACAGCGGTCATAGTCGCCGGCCCAGGAATACGCGCCGTCTATTGACGCCCATATCACAGCCGGGTCACAGTCAGGGTCGCAGCCAAACGCAGGCTGACCGACCGCAACGCGCCGCGCTGCGTGACGTCACCAGCCGCTGCCTGACGTCACTGGTTATCACTGGTTATCGGTGACGTCACTGGTCAGTGACGTCACTCACCGCCCGGGCTCGGCGTACGAACTGCGAAGCCGCAGTGATGGAGGGTTGGTAGGAGGGTTGGTAGGTGTGTTAGGCGGGAGGGAACCACCAGGCAGATACAGTATTCAGGATCGTATACAGGACATTATTCAGGTATTCAGGACCCACTGCCTGGCGAGCAAGCGACAGACGGCGTACCGACTATGTCCGAGCAGGCGACAGACGGCGTACCGACTATGTCCGAGCAGGCGACAGACGGCGTACCGACTATGTCCGAGCAGGCGACAGACGGCGTGCCAACTATGTCCGCCTGGTAAAGACCTGTCAGGCGGAATGCCGGAACAATACGCCTGGTAAAAGGCATGAGGCAGTCTGGGAGACCGGATCGACCGACTGGTAAAGCCGGCCGAGTGACTCGCGTGTATATTTCTGCGATAAGAGTTGCACGGACAGGTATATGTACGAGTAAAATGTACATTGTTGGGAAGCCATGCAATTACTAAATAAAATATATAAAGGATTTGTGTGACCAATGCTTAACTTGGAATTTCTTGTTTCTGTTTAAACCGTCCAACAGGCCGGACCCAATTACGGACGGAGTCATGTAACATTTCCTAATCACCTAAATAAATTCAATACAAATACACAGTCACAGGTCAACAAAATAAACAATATAAAACGAGAACCATCATCAATCACTTGTTTAGCCACGTAAAACCTTCGCTCTGCTTTTTAAAAGCTAGTTTTTGCCCCAACAAATCAGTGGAAGGGCCAGCTTCTTTCACAGAGCTGGTTTCCGGACCGTGGCAAAGCGACAAAACATCACATTCCTAAAATTGTGTTAACCCTTGCTCTGGGACGTTGCAGCACCGGACGCGATCGGGTCTTGTGGCACAGCAGGGAAACATTCCAACAACTTCGCACGAAATCAATCCGACCGAAAACACAATTGTCAGGTAGTTCACGATCATTAAGCAAGAAGTCGCTGATCATATGCGTAGACCCGCCAAAATGAAGCAACAAGGCAGCATAGTCAGAGAAACAAATGCGGCTGCTCGGTGGAGTGGGCCAGCCACATGAGGAACTTGTGCTGATTCGTTTCCAGTCCCAAAATTGAGGAATGCTTGAAGAATATATCGTGTTTTTCGAACCATAACTACACAGACACCAGCCATTAATCAGGCATTAGCCACAGGAGACAGGCATCAAGCCATCAGCCCTAGGCTCAGGCCATCAG
This sequence comes from Semibalanus balanoides, assembly GCA_014673585.1. NCBI lineage: Eukaryota > Metazoa > Arthropoda > Thecostraca > Balanomorpha > Balanidae > Semibalanus > Semibalanus balanoides. The sequence goes on from VOPJ01001182.1 coordinate 17,479, forward strand.
ACGATGGAGTTATGCACGCCGTTTATAATACAAATACAATGCCTGATATCAAACCAACAACATATCAAACCAACAACGTATCCTCCAACTAAACGCAGAACTACTCCGAGCCCCACCTGCCCTGGAGGACACTGATGGTTTCCCCTATCACCTGCCCTTGACATGACCGTCCACCCCCACTGCCGTGTCCCCCCGTTCAACAGCCCGGTGCCCGCCACCCCGCGGCGACTAACCAGGTTCCACCCCCACTGCCGTGTCCCCCCGTTCAACAGCCCGGTGCCCGCCACCCCGCGGCCCGTGTCCCCCCGTTCAACAGCCCGGTGCCCGCCACCCCGCGGCCACTAACCAGGTCACCGGAACAACGGGACACTGTTCTGCGGTGTCATCGAGACCACGTGCGATAGAGACCCACACCGGCACCGCCACCAACAACGGCGAATCGGGACCGACGCAGGGCGCATGGAGACCAGGGGTGGATCACAGGAGGTCCATCGGGACCAGGCAACCATCGGGATTGTAATCTGCCTAAGTTGAAACATGCTCTGAATTTGATATTAAATTGTAAAAATTTTGATACAGGTAAGTTTGTTTTAAATCAGCTCTAAATGAACAATAAACCCAAAGGCCGATGAGCTTTATGGAGTCGCATTTAACTTGGATTGGATTTCACCCAACCGTGCAATCAGTTTTTTTTAGCCAAATCGTATCCGCCAGCGACGAGCCAGGGACCGGGACCGGGACCGGACGGCGGTCGCCACAATCAAGGTCACGTCACACCCTGACCACACGGCCAGCCTTATCTCCGGCTATCACGGCCCTCACAGCCTACAGTGAACCGCACACAGTGGTCAGCGGCCATCAGTCACCACGCACCAGAGTCACCTGAGTGAGTCACTGAGTCACCTGGGTCGCCTCAGTCGCCCGAATCACCCGAGTCACATAAGTCACCTCAGTCACCTGCAGTGTTGGATTTTTGGTTTGGGCTCTTGGATTGTAGCTTATTTTTTGCGTAGCTGTAGTACATTTGCAAAAATAGTACCACAAATGACCATTATTTGGCTCCTCAGACATATGCTGTTGACCGGGGGGTGCGGTCGGTCGTCAGCAGATATTGATTTGTATATATTGTAGTGTATATTTTTTCCGTAGCATACTTATTTCTTGTAGCACAACTTTTTTTGATAAAACAAAATCCAACAAACGGGCAAAAATCCACCACTGGTCACCTGAGTCACCAAGTCACAGTCACCTGAGTCGGCCATTTCGGAAGCGATGCAAGATGCAGAATTCCGAGGCCGCTGGGAAGTGTGACGATAAGACAACTGACAAGGTCACATACTTAAGATAAATCGCTTGAAGATGAAGAATGTTATCAGCTATGGAACAGTCAACAGACCCAAAGCAATAGCACTTTTGCAAAGGTGAATATAGCGATGCATGTCAAGGGAGGTAGAAGTAAGACCTTGGCATAGGAGGGACAAAAACAGCGTTCATTCCAGTTTCTTACTTCACCGACCAAGATAGCGAGCATTGCATGCGCTGACGGACCGACAAGTCACTCCTCCTCGGGTCCCCCTGATGACCTAGACAAGCCATGAAGCTGCTGATGGCGCTGCTGATCAAGCTGAGCGGATCGTGTTGCTCGCTCGAGTCAGCGCACGACTGCTGCTGTCCGCGTAAGTATGCCGTTCTCTGTCGCCCGCCGACATATCTGTATCAATCATCACTGTCGCCGAGGCATCATATGTCTCCATCCTGGTGAACTACGTCATCGCATCAGCTGTTCCTCCTCCTACCCCACGTCCTACTATCTGTCGTCATAACCCGGCCTGCTGTTCCCTGTCGCTGGCCTCCCGACCCTCGGGATAGGCAGCGAACCAAACCTACCTATATATAGAGGTGCAGAAAAATCAAAAAATCTTAGGTACAGCCAAGTCGGCCACGGAATGAGCTGGCAAGTCACAGCTTTAGACGCTACAGCTGCAATGCTAACCCTATGGCGCTGGCCTGGAACAGTCACAACTTCAGTCACGGCGCTGCAATGCTAACCCTATGGCGCTAGCCTGACCAGTCACAGCTTTAGCCACGGCGCTGCAATGCTAACCCTATGGCGCTAGTCTGACCAGTCACAACTTCAGTCACGGCCGTGGCCAGTTCTGGTCCGAGCGCTTGGACGCCGGGACCAGAGTTCTACAACTCTACTATATAGTATATACCCCGGCCCGGCCCGGTCCGGCACTGTCTGCACCAGTCCGCCAGTGACCGATTAAGCTGTCGGCCGGACCGGACCGGCCGGTGACCCTGGCCTGTTCTCACTGCCACTACCACTCAACAGAGCCGGTCACTGGCGGCAGCCACGTCACCGCTCTCCTCATACAGCCCACACGACCGGCACGGTCAGGTCAGCAGCGGCAGCCACGTCACCGCTCTCCTCATACAGCCCACACGATCGGCACGGTCAGGTCAGCAGCGGGAGGTGTGGGGGGAGGGGTGGAGTGGAGGCAAGGTCCAGAGCTGCAGTCGGCCGGCCTGGCTGGAAGGTACTGAGAACATAGCCACCGTTGCCGCAGTCAGAGGCATCACTGCCCACTGGATAATGTAGCATGGCAGGTGTTGCCAAACACACAAACAAATATTTGTGTGATGCAAATGTATTGGAGTATCTTGTCAGGCTATGAAAAACAGCAAAAAAGGCACCAGAAAAAATAGAGGGGACTTCCACGTCAGGCGTCACGTCAGCTTCTGAATCTCTGCTGCGAAAAACTGCGAAATTAAATATTTCACTGATCGATACTATTCAGGATATCCAAGTATCAGCAAGTGTTGTTTTGATTCCGGAATGAATTACAACAGCTTCCGCGATCGTGAATCGATTTTCGCCATTTCTTCATTGACTTCAAAATTGCCGTGACGCCTGACGTTGCATTCAGCTCCTATCATTGAGTATACCGGTGGGGCTGCCTTCACACTCTGCAGTCCTGCCCCTGCAGTCGCAGGGCTTCCGACACAGCAGAGCTGCAGTATCAGAGCTGCCGACTCAGAGCTGCAATCTCAGAACTGCGGACTCAGCAGAGCTGCAGTATCAGAGAGCTGCAGTCTCAGAGAGCTGCCGTTAGAGCTGCAGGGTTAGAGCTGCAGTCAGAGAGCTGCAGACTCAGCAGAGCTGTCGACTCACCGAGGTTAATGCGGGCCGGACAGAGAGAGAGCAGACCTGACAGCACAATGACAAAGACAGATGGCGGTCAGGTCAGCCCACGACCACCATCCGTCTGCTGTGTTCCCAAGCCAACACGGTGACAGGCGCAGGGCACGAGCGTAGACGATAGTGGAAGCACGGCTGTTTAATTAACCAGAATGTGCCGCTAATCCTCATGACATTCATAAACCACCCCCGCAAATACCGTATCATCCCTATCAGTTTCGTGTTGACTGGGAAATATCGGTCCTTTCATTAATGGACACTCAGCAGCGTATCATGTCACTGTTATCAGCTGACGTCCGCACAAAGCGGCCCCGGCGACTGAAATTGAATCGCCGCCGCGATGATCACGCGGCCGCCACCTGAGACCAGGTGCCGCCCTGACAGGGACATGGTGGGACGATCGATACCGCCAGCCGCGAGCAGCTGACGGCAGGGCTGCTGACTCTGTCCAGCAGCTGACGGCAGGGCTGCTGACACAGTCCAGCAGCTGACGGCAGGGTGCTTGACTGCTGTCCCAGCAGCTGATCGGCAGGGCTGCCTGACTCTGTCCAAAAGCAGCTGACGGCAGGCCTGCTGACTCTGTCCAGCAGCTGACGGCAGGCCTGCTGACTGCTGTCCAGCGCTGACGGGCAGGGCTGCTGAAATCTGTCAGCAGCTGACGGCGGGCTGCTGACTGCCTGTCAGCTGACGGCAGGGCTGCTGACACGTTCAGCAGCTCGACGAACAGGCTGCTGCAAGTCAAGCCAGCTGAACTGGCAGGGCTGCTGACTGTGACCAGGCAGCTGCGCAGGGCTGGCTGACTGCTGTCCGGCAACTGACGGCCAGCAGCACATTCACCATCGCCCGGAGCAGCAGCCCACACGCTGGGTGGAACCGAACTCCGGCCCTGTTTCGACATTGTCCCGTTATGCCAGTTCAGCCCAGCAGACCCGACCCCCACAGCTGACCTGGTCAGCCTCCCCCTCCCTCCCCAACAGCTCCGCAGCTTTCCAGTTCTCCCTCGCTGCTTACCAACCAGCCAGTTCAACCTAGCTGCTAGCTCCGCAGCTTGCCAATTCGGCCAGCAGCCGCCGCCTGCAGTTAGCTTTAGCGGCCCACTTTCCGCAAAGAACGGCGCCGCGCAGCAGCCGACCCAGCCCAGCCCAGAATCGACCAGAGACAGGTTGCTCTCCCAGTTGGCCGGGTCCGGCCGGCCGGCCGCCGGGAGGCCGGTCCAGGATAAAGACACGCTGCCGGACACCAGGCGCCGGCTGCACGCCGTTTTCCCGTCACGCACGCGCCGCCATTGCCGCCGCCGCCGACACCGCCGCCGCAATCGCTGCCGCCCGCTGCCGCCCGCTGCCGCCCGCTGCCGCGTGGGAGCCGCGCCCTGACCGAGCAGCCGACCCGCACCGACGCGTATGACCGGGTCGTGTAATCCGCACGTATAGCCGACACGTAGAGCGGGCAGGCAGCAGGCACACGCATCCGGTGCACGTAACTGGCAAATAACCAGCCAGCAGCGCTCCCGCTCCCTTCCGACCCGCCAGCTGGCTGTGGTGGCGAGAGGATCACACCGCGACAGCACGAAGAACATCGAAGTCGCTGCCACCGATCACCGGTCATCCCAGTCAAGGGATTTTTTGCACAAGTCGAGCGCGTTCCCTCGTCAACTCGACCATCCCACAGGTGAAGGCGGGAACGAAGTTGGGCGGGCGCGTTTACCAACTCGGCTACGGGAGCTACAAGGACTAAGCTGGAGGACGACTTTCAGGACTACCAAGGCCACACATCACCTCTGCGACAGGGCGGCCTCTGCCACAATCACCCGAGTTCCCCTCCCTCCCTCGGCAGGCTCAGAGGCCACAGCGTCACGGCCACGGCAGCGGCGGTCTGTCCGCAGCACCACTGTCCAGTGTCCACGGGACCCGCAGTGGGCGGCGCTACACTGGGGGCCTGAGGCCGGCCGGGGTTCCCCGCTACCGCGATGGATGGGCACAGACGCGTCGATTAATTGCGCTTTACGACAGTGCAACCACTGCGGCCCTCGTATGCCACCGGGAATACTCGCCCTGTTCTGAGGTATTACTCGCTCGGTTCAAAGGTATAGTGGCGGCCAGGCTATACTTTACACAGGAGATCGTTGAGGAATCGAGCCCAGGACACTGGCACAGACAGCAGTGATATTATATGTGTGCAAGCGTGTTTCCGCTGATTGTATCCATCGTGACGGGGGATTGGAGGGAGTATTGACGGTCCGAGGGAGGCATGGAGCAATGATCGGTCACACTCCGGCCCCGGCGGCTCACATGCCACTACGTCACGTCCGCTAAGTAGATCGCTCACCGCAGCAATGTGCCATCACTGGGAACGTTATCAGTGATCCGACGAGCCTAGCATCTGGTATATGTCGGATCTGGTATGTGTACATGGAAGTATGTATCTGGCATCCGTCACGTCATAGTCACGTCACGTCATAGTCACGTCAGTCACGTCAGTCAAGTCACGTCAGTCAGTCAGTCAAGTCACGTCATAGTCACGTCAGTCACGTCACAGTCAAGTCACAGTCACATCACGTCAGTCACGTCACGTCAGTCACGTCACGTCATAGTCACGTCACAGTCATGGCACGTCTGACGTCATAGTCACGTCACGTATCTCTGTCATGCTGGGAAACAATTACAGTCGAAGCAGAAGTTCGGGGCAACGAGTTCTAGTTCTTCGCAGTAGGCGCCTAGTTCTGAATTAGTTTGTCACTGATCCTGACACCGGATGCGAACTTGCCGGGGTCATCGATTGCACTGGGAAACACCGCTGCAACAAAGCCAGTTCTGCTGACGAAGTGCGCTCTGAGCCGAGATTGCACTTCCGGCGGCCGGCAGACTTCGCCAGCGGGCTGAATGCTGATTCAGTGAAACACAGCAGGTTTGGAGTACAAACATCATGTAGCAGAAAATGCTAGGGTTAAAAGGTCTTTGACGACATCAGCCGCTCATGATGATGATTAGGGGCTCGGCCGCTCACATGATCTTTAAATTGTAATTCAGTCCTTCCAGCTATATCCCAATTCCCACCAATCACATCCAATATTGGCACACCTCCAGGCCATTCTTGAAGCCGCCAATCACATCCAATCATCTCACGTTTCCAGGCCATTCTTCGAGCCACCTCCCCCGTTTCCTGTTCAGAGTCTCACTCCTCGACCTCAGTCGTCTCTCAGTCGTCTCCCGTCGTCTCCCGTCGTCTCTATGTCGTCTCCCGTCGTCTCTATGTCGTCTCCCGTCGACTCCTGCCGTCTCTCAGTCGTATCTCAGTCGTCTCTCAGTCGTCTCCTGCCGTCTTTCAGCCGTCTCCTGCCGTCTCTCTGTCGTCTCCCGTCGTCTCCTGTCGTCTCCTGTCGTCTCCTGTCGTCTCCTGCCGTCTCTCAGCCGTCTCCTGTCCGTCTCTCTGTCGTCTCCTGTCGTCTCTCTGTCGTCTCCTGTCGTCTCTCTGTCGTCTCCTGCCGTCTCTCAGCCGTCTCCTGCCGTCTCTCTGTCGTCTCCTGCCGTCTCTCTGTCGTCTCCCGTCGTCTCTCAGCCGTCTCCTGCCGTCTCTCAGCCGTCTCCTACAGAGTCTCTGTCGTCTACCTCGTCAGTCTCGCCCTCGCCCTGACGTCACCACTCCCACAATGACGTCATGCCGCCCACGCAGCGCCGTGCGGCGCCTCAGCTCCGCCCTGCTTTCTGCAGCGCTGGGACGGCCGGACCGCGCCGCAGAGACCGAGGTCCGACTTGACATCACCCCACGCCATCCCCCGTCATGGCGCATAGCGCCTGCAACTATCTACTGAAGTCCTACCGTCCTGTGACCCGGTACAAGGCAGGGTTAGTTCCTCTCCGAGCAAGGAGGCAGGAGGGAGACGGGGTTTCCTCTCCCTGCATGCAGAGGAGGAAACTAGGCGGCGACGTGATTAGGCCAAGGTCTCACGACTTAAAAGTCGACTGGCGACTCACGAGTCACGATGGACGGGTCACAAACCACGGCTCACGGATCACGGATCACGAATCACGACTCACGGCTCACGGATCACGGATCACGGATCACGAATCACGGCTCACGAATCACGGCTCACAGATCACGGATCACGAATCACGGCTCACGAATCACAGATCACAGATCACGGATCACGGATCACGGATCACACTTCTGCAGGCCGGCCGCGTCGTGTCTCACGCCATCAGCTCCCTCGCTGCCGGCTGCCCTCCTCATATTCACAACACCCCGTCACCTCACCAAATCCTTTCCAGCCTTCTTCGCATGCTTTCCTGTCGTATTTCCTTCCCAACCCCTGGGCACGCAGCG
>VOPJ01001182.1:27500-36648 GCA_014673585.1 Semibalanus balanoides
AAGGATTGTGTGCCATTTCGTTTGAGATAACATATTCCTTCAGTCCCACACAGCTACGTAACGACATTCCCGCCAACTTCCCGCTATACCTGGGAGGAAAACGTTCTCGCCGCCGTGAAATTGCATCACGCCACTCCGTCAGCATTTCAGCAGGAGACAAAATGTTTCTGTTACCGCAACGCGGCTGACGGAAGGCGGTTTTCCCGAGAAACCAGCCGTGAAGCAGACGCGAGTGAGCGAGTGCATGTGGGAGCCGCCCCAACCGCCGGACACCGCGTGAGCGACAGGCCAGAATTCAAAGGCGATTTATGAACAACGATTCACGGTGGATCGAGAGTTCGAGCACGGATCATGAATCACGGCTCGGGTGTTCACGAATCACAGCTCGGGTGTTCACGAATCACGGCTCGGGTGTTCACGAGTCACGGTTCGGGTGTTCACGAGTCACGACTCGGGTGTTCACGAATCACGGCTCGGGTGTTCACGAATCACGGTTCTGGTGTTCACGAATCACGGCTCGGGTGTTCACGAATCACAGCTCGGGTGTTCACGAATCACGGTTCGGGTGTTCACGAATCCCGGCTCGGGTGTTCACGAATCACGGCTCGGGTGTTCACGAATCACGGTTCGGGTGTTCACGAATCACAGTTCGGGTGTTCACGAATCACGGCTCGGGTGTTCACGAATCACGGCTCGGTTTTCACGAACCCGGATCTCACACGGCACGGCCAGTGAACCAGGCAGCTCAAGGTCCTTCCCACGACAACCCTGGCGGCGCTTTTAACCAACCACACGCCACCGAGTTGCTGCCGGAATCCTGCAGAATCCCACAATGAATTTCAACTCTGTATTTCCAGTTCCCGTGACAGATATCCAAGGTTAAAAAACACCGCCACGTTTCTCAGCTCTACAGCGCAGAAAGTTGGCACACGTTAAGCTTGCCCCCGATAACATAGAAAACACAATATCACATGTCCCTCTATCTGCAATAAAGATAGTCTGCGTGATGTTCTTGGCACCATGCCAGCACCGCGCGCGAGCACGCGGAACGTGCAGAAATAGCTCCCTAGCCAATCAGGTCACCCGCGATCCGCACAGAACATCTGCAGCAGATTTCCCGGGAGCCGCCGCGCCGCATGGCTGGCTTCCACGGCTCTTTTTCGGGTGTCCCACAATGGCGAGATGTCACACGGCGGTGACGTCACAGCGCCTGATATCTCGATAGGTCAGAGGTCGGAATCAGTGAGGCGAGACCCACGCTTTCCACGCAGGTGGCTCGAGACGGAAACGGTGGCGAAGTTATCTGGCGGATTAGTTTTTTATCTAGCGGATTAGTTACATAAATTGAATAGAAGCCGAAATTGACATCAGCGAAACCCATGAGGCGATCTTCGCCGCAAAAATACCACTGCATGGAAGAATAACCAGAATATAATATAGCCAAGATATCTTCACAAACTAAAACAGACTGCGCCCCTGCGTTAGCCAATGTCATTATGAGCTCCCTCTCTCAGTCACAAAGACGCCAGTCAAGCTGCGAATGTGCCGTCGTTACAGACCGGAAGTTGCAGCAGCAGACCACAACGACACGATGCCACTCCACACAATCTTCAGCCGCCCGAGGCACATAGCGCGAAACGAGGCAGACCAGAGCGCCGGAGGGGAGAAACGAGGCAGACCAGAGCGCCGGCGGGGAGAAACGAGGAAGGCCAGGGCGCCGGCGATGGTTTGCATGACAAGTATCCAATCCATCCGTGCCACACATGGCTAGACCAAATAGAGCAGAGAGGGTCACAGAAAAAAGCAAAACGGAGAGCATGGAAGGAAGAAGAGGACAAAGCAGAACAAACAGGACATAATAGAGTAGAGTAGAGTAGAGTAGAGTAGAGTAGAGTAGAGTAGAGCAGAGCAGAGCAGAGCAGAGCAGAGCAGAGCAGAGCAGAGCAGAGCAGAGCAGAGCAGAGAGCAGAGCAGAGCAGAGGCAGAGCAGGCAGAGCAGAGGGCAGAGCAGAGCAGAGCAAGAGCAGACAGACGGACAGACGGACAGACGGACAGACGGACAGACGGACAGACGGACAGACGGACAGACGGCAACAGGAGTACAGCAAGAGCAGAGCAAGAGCAAGAAGCAGAGCAGAGCAGAGCATAGCAGGCAGAGCAGGAGCAGAGGCAGAGCAGAGGCAGAGCAGAGGCAGAGCAGAGGCAGAGCAGAGGCAGAGGCAGAGGCAGAGCAGAGCAGAGGCACAGAACGCAGGACATGATAGGGAAAAGCAGAGTAAAACCGAGCACAGCGCAGGACAGCGCAGCAGCTGACGCGCTGCCGACGGAGCGGTCCTCGATTTCAGAGGTCGGTCAGAGTCAGTCCCCCTCTCCACTCCGTACCGCTGTCAGTCAGCGCAGTGGCAGGACGTGCAGGACCACCATCAACACACTCCCCCGCCCAGCCTGTCCTTCCGCCTCCTAAGCTCCCCGACAGACGCAACAGGCGACCGCTCCTCAGCTAATGGGTCACGACTCACGAGTGTGACGCGACGGCGTCCAAGGTCACGTGACGGCGTGCCAGGTCACGTGATAAAATGTCAATGTCACTGAGTCATCGCCGGAACGCGACATTAACCTCCGAGTGACGCTTGACGTTAAGTCTAGCAGACGTCAAGCGGTGCACTGTCGCTAATGAAATGTTGGACGGCCTTAAGCCCGGTCACCGAGCGCATGTCAAGCTTGATCACCCAGCTCAGCTGCACAGGCAGGCTTCATCTCTTGATACACATAGGGCTTCATCAATTTGCTCGCGTAATTTCCGTATGATGATTTGGGCTTAAAGGCGTTTCACCTGGTTATATGGCGCCCATAATATCATAATATCATTTCTTACATAGCATTATAATCACTGGGACATATCCATAGCCGTAAAATATCTCATGCATCTGCATATTTTATCAATATCCACCTAGTATTTGGGAACGTATCAGTACCTCGGTTACCGTATATATCGGTTAACTTCTGAGAATGTGATAAGATCAGACGGTCAACAGGCCACAAAGCCAGCTCAGGCACCAAGAAACTCGTCTGAATTTGGAATCTAATAAGCGCGGCTCTGGCAGAGCTCCCAACTGAATCAACCACATCCATCACAAAAGACGGTAACTTGTCCGATATACTTAGAGTAGAAAATATGGTGTACAAGATACAGACGTCACTTTATAGCGCTGAGTGTCCAATAAAACATTTCCAAGCTAGTACATGCCGGTTTGGTCAGCCCATTTATCAGTGGGATAATTATTGAGGCAATTATGGGATAACTAATAACATTAATAACTATATCTGACAAAGAACGCATACTCTACCATAAGCCAGAATTACTGACCCTTGTTTAGCCGGTAACTTAATATAGTTAGCTTGCACTATGTGTAAACTAGCCGAACATATTAGCCGAGCCAGCTGAGTGCCGACCCCTTCAGTATCATCTCAACACCCACCCCATCCCATTCAGTCCACAATGATTGACAGCACACATGAACTCTGCTGTGCAAAGAAAGAACCACGTATGCCAATTACCAAAAAACGTGGCGTACGTGGTTTCTCCTTTGCATGGTAGAGCTGACCTGACATCCATAACTAAGCGTAGGTTTGACGGAGACCAGCGCCGCATCACCAGACAGTATTCCAGACCCAATGTCTGCTTTATATCACCCAGATCAGAGCCAATGTCTGCTTTATATCACCCTGATCAGCGTAACCTGACCCACACGACATTTGATATAGGGCGGATAACCCAGAAATATAGCACCGCATAATACCAGCCGCCAGATCTATCAGAGAAGCTTTAGAACTGACTAGCGATTGTATATGGTTTCGCGGGTTGCAATGGATCACCAAAGCTCATCACCGACATAGCGACTTTGTTTCACGTGCCTCCTGTCTATCCGATATTGTTCGTGCATATGCCAGTGCTGGTCAGCCAGAGGTTATTCACCTCGCATTTATGTCTTCAGGCTTAACGCCACGTTGTATTTCATTCATTCTTGTATTGTTAGCAGTTCGTTATTGATTAGCTTCGTTTTAAGCCGACATGTTTTCGAGAAGTACGGAAAATTAGCCGCAGGGGCGACGTCGCGCAGTGAAAAGCCCAGCGTGTACCTCAGCGAAAAGCTCCCAGAAAATCGGGTCCCTCACACGATCAGGCGGCTATGTGTTGCGCAATACGTTCGTGGAATTGTACGTCATCACTTGATACAGAACGGTGACTATAAGATGCAGCGGTTCATGCATGCAACCACGCTCCCCTTCTTCAGGTGAAGCGTGTGGAGCCCCATGTGACTCACGCATTCTTCGGATTCACCAGCACCACCACCAGGAAGCTGTAATTGAATACCACTGCAGTATTGAATACAATTCCACTATCGCCCAGCCGCCGACTACGGCTATTCGTCGAGCCTAAGCCAGCGTCGAGTCCACCGTAAGAGGGTGTTGTATCCTCTCGACCCAGTGCTGGGCGTCGAAAGCAGGAAAAACAGGAATGTAAGGAGGTCGAGTTCCGCTTTAAACAGGGGAATCCCAGCATGGGTGATAAGTTTGTCAGTGTCCACAGAACTGAACGAAGAGTTGTAAGTCAACGAAAGGATGTGTACGAACGGAATGAGGGTAAACGAATCGGCTGGATCAGATTTCAGAGCAAATATTTGTCTATCTCGTATTATTCGTATCATGACATGATAGGAAAAGGGAGTTCCACGGATAAAACGACGGGTTTCTTACATCAGGGAGTTAAAACAGCCGAAAAATACACTCCTGCCACCGGTTTTAAACCAGTTTCAGCCGGCTGACATAACCGATGATTGAAGAGAAAAAGAAAAATGTCAGAAAGTGTCCAAACCAATGAACACCAGGACCGCCGAGCAGGAATACATCCACCACCACCCGCCAGAGCAAACGACATCCACTGCAGCACCCACCTTCATAGCAGTCCCGCACGGTGTTGAAGTAGATGTAGTAGTTATTCTTGTTGAAGAACAGCAGGCTGAGCCACGAATCGAACGCATAGATGGGCACGATGAACAGGATGCGCACTATCCACCGCTGCTCCGACGGGTTGGTGTAGAAGCGCAGGTGCTGGTAGATCTGATGGACGGTGATGAGGAGGGCCGCCCAGACGAACGCGCCCGCTATGGCCTGCGCCGACACCGTCTCCAGGAAGATGTAGCCCTCCTCGCCGAGTAGGGGCAGCAGCGGCGTGATGACGCCTGTGAGGAGAACAGGAGCGGTGACATGGAGGGTGATAGAGACGGGTGGCATGGGGCAGGGTGGGGGTGTCCTGGAGGACGGCACTGAGGCAGGGCTAAGAGGGACGCGACGGAGGAGGCCAGGTTGCAGACACATGGCTGGGTGGCAGTGTTACAAAGATTTACAGAGACAAGGCATGGGCATAGCAGGGGAGAGGTGTCAGAGAGGGCTAGATGCTACGAGCAGTGTTGGATTTCTGGCCGTTTTCTGGTCCGGTGATTTGCTCTCTTCAGTGAGTTACTCCCGTTTCGCCTCAGCCACTTGGGTTCAAGCTTAATCCCCGGGTCATGCTGCGGCGCATGTCCCCCGTGGAGTTGCAAACTTTGTGACACAAACTGGAGTTAATATTCTGGACTCGAGAATATACCTAGATATTAAATATATACATAATTCGAGTAATAAGTACATATCCACGCTAAATGATATCCTATTATATTCTTTAGTACAGAATATACTATTCTGGAGTTCAGAATATCTAACACATTTGTGAACAAATGTTGCATCTCAACTGGGTTTACTTCGGCACGTTGGGGGTCGCTAAACCCGAAATGGCTGAGGCCGAAACGGGGGTAACTCATTGAAGAGAGCAAAGTACCGGGACCAGAAAGCAGCCAGAAATCCAACGTTGGCTACGAGGCCTACGAGACAGTGTGTGTGTGTGTCAGGAGTGTCAGGTGTCACTCAGGAGCGTGAGTGTCAGGAGCAGCCGTGGATTTTTGGCCATTATCTGGACTTTTTGGGTCCAAAGAACTTAACTCTCTTATTTGTGTTCTGGAAATTTGCTCTCTTTTCACTTGATGTTACTGAATTGTAGTAAAATAAAATTACAGTATCCTCACAAAGATTTAATATCTATAAAATATGGCATTTTTACACTCCAAGTAGAATTGCACTTACACAAAAATAATTGTAATTTTCCTAACAAGAAAATCGTAATTGCCACCTTCGGGATTTTACCCTTGGGACCAGGTCATGAAATTGAAAGGGAAAACAAAACACTGGTTCAGGAGTGATGGTCAGGAGTAGAAGGTCAGGAGTGTCAGTAGTGTCAGGAGTGTGGTGTCAGGAGTGTGGGGTTCAGGAGTGTAGGTTTGCCATTCATTCATTCAGAATGTCACCACCACAGTCTTCAACAGCCAGAAGAGTCAGTCAGAATCATATACCAGTCAGAAAAAGGGTACAGAAGTAGATATATGTTCAGGTCTTACACTGAGTCAAGGCAATTAAATGGATTAGATAGTAAGTGCAGATATAAGGACATAATACAGATGTGAGAGTGTCATGTTATGCGAGTGCCATCTAGCAGAGCAAATACAAACCTCAGGGTGCTACAAAGCTGAATGAGAATTTTAAGCTGAAATGAAGCTATAAAAATGCAAAATAAGAAATGATGAGCAAAACAGATTTTCACCTGAACTATAAGATTGAAGATGCACTAATGGAGCTTAGCTTAACCCACCCACCTTGTATATAAATTGGAAGCGACAAGAGAAAGCCGAACAAGAACAATGCAACTGGTCATCTCACTGGTGGATCCAAAGGGGGGCTGCAGAGGGGCGCAACCTCCCCCACGCGCCGATCGCTGGGTTCGAGCCATACTTTGGCCTCCCCGAAGCGGAGAGGTTTGGGGAGGCCAAAAGCACAGCCAGTCCCGTGACAGCCTGGGGCAGCCTGGCGGACGGAGGCTGCGCCCTTCCTGCAGCCCCCCTCTGATCCGCCCCAGGGTCATCTGAGGCATCTGCTGAAAATCAGCAACTCACATCTCACACAGAATCATCACAATGTCTGCAGGTTCTAAACACTCACCATCTGGCTCTGAGATATTGACTGCTTCCGTAAAATTAACAGCTGGCACTGCTGTTGTTGCGTTGGTATTATTCATTATCTGGAACATCAGAGATCGTCTTAGTACATAAAACAAGTGTTTACTGTCATAACCAAACAAAAAGCAGGCACCAGACCATCCAATGCCACCACAATCTGTTTGGTGTCTTTAAATTAGGGTCAACTGCTCATGCTGTAACCAAAGACACATCTAAACCTCAGACTTTTTGTGCATCAGAAATCTGAATGTTAACAATGCTGACACACTTAGCACTACAAGTCAGCGGAGTCAACTGCTGTAACCCCAGACACGTCCTATCCTCAGACTTTCATGCTATCAGAATGTAAACAATCCCTCAGTATCACAGTGAGTATCATTCATCTACACCCTGATAGCATGAAAAGTATGAGATTTGGATGCGTCAGAAGATCAGATTTGTACCATATTATTTACATTATGATAGTGATAGAGCATTTAAATTCTTGAGTGAGGATGTGTTCAAGGATTAGACTTAACCATACCCTTGTAAATGTGTACCTGTGCCACATTCACCAACTGGGCTATGATACTGGGCGAGCACTAAAAGCTGGATAATTTGCATCAGTTCGCCGCCAGGGACCGCTAGTGAGCCAGTGTATTTCGCTGTTGCAAGCATATGATAACAGTTTATTGATTTACACTTTGTTTCTTAACATATTTATTTGTTCATTGATAAATAAATATATGAATAACAATTTGTTTGCAACATAACAAAATCCTGGCTCAATAGCGGTCCCTGGCGGCCATCTGCTGCAAAAAAATACAGCTTCTAGTGCAAGCCTGATACGGCGTGGCATTTTGTTGAACAAAGACAATTTGATTCATGATATCAATATCCAGTGATCAAAATGAAACAGCTGATTGGTTTGGGTTGCAAGTCGATTTGTTTTCTTCTCATTCCGATGGTCTCGTAGGGTCACTTGACTGTATAAACCTTACAAATTCAAGTGAGACAAGCCATGTTAAGAATGTTGACACCTCAACAAATACAAATAATAAAGTTATTTAAATGTCGGATGTTTTTCAAGAGCAAGTATTTGAATGCCCTCGCACCAAGATTGAGATGCCGTAGTGCACAGGCCGACACATCATGATATCCATTGCCCATTGGTAACAGCAGATAATTATAAGCATTCTTACCTCCTTCTAAACCTATGCATTTTAATCCAACCACTTCACAGCAAATCCCAGGCCAACACGCATAAACACACGACCACGGCTCCGAACCACACGACACAACTATTTCGCACCAGATGGAGACGTAAACTGCGCGTTGCGATTGCATTTGTTGTTGTTGGCGCACCACCACTATCTCCCTTATTTACCTCCAGATTCTCTTGTTAAAATAAACTGATAGTTCGACATATTATGTCAAATATTTATTCTTCTGGATTTCATTGTTTTAATTGGAGTCGAAAGACGTAAATATGGTAGTTAAAGGGGCATTGCATCGAATTATGTTCATCAATCATCACTATCAGTATATACGACCTTGACTATCACTATGTTTATCACTAAACTTACTTTGCACTATTTTCTTGAAAATTAAACTAAACATGGGAAATGGATACTAAATTTTATGCTTTACGCGGAAACTATTATTTCTGAAAGGAGTACGTCTGACGAATCGGGAACGTAAAAACAACATGAAAAGTGGCGGCAGTGTAATTCGAACATGTTTTGAGAGAAATTGAATCTTCCCATGTAAAATTGCTTTGCAGATCCGAGCTTCTTTCGTCCAAGTGAACTTTTTGATCTCTAACATTTGTCTTTACCAAGAACATATTCACAAAATTGAAAATTATACAAAAATTGACACAATTCCTCATTTCGAATTAAAGTGAAGACGATTATGCACGTTTATTATCCTTATGCAAGCAAATTCCGTTAAGTTTCTGGAAGTAGGAATAGCGAATTTAAAGCCCCAAACCCTGGCTTGTTTGACCGTTATCGACTCCGTTTAATATCGTTTACATATATGTATGCATATGGCAGGGCAGG
>VOPJ01001183.1:0-31278 GCA_014673585.1 Semibalanus balanoides
GACAACAGCGCGGTTTCCGTCGAATGTCGGGGACGGAAACCGTGCTGCGACGAGGAGAGGAGGTAGTTGTTTGATAGGTAGTCGTACAGCTGTCGTTGGACGACACGCTCTACAACTTTGGCTATTACAGGGACAATGGAAATGGACCGGAAGTTGGAAGGGTCCGAGGGGCTTCCGGACTTCAGAATCGGGTGGACAGTGGAATGTTTCCAGGACGAAGGAACTTCGGCTAGGCTGAGGGATGAGTTGACGATGTGAAGGATTATGTCTCGGGTCTCCGACCGCACCGAAGGCGGCCTTGAGCACCCTGATGCAGAGCCCATCGGGTCCAGAGGCCGAGGTACTCCGCGGGCGGAAGATCAGCCACCACAACTCGCCGATAGAAATCGGCGACAGAGTGAGGGCACAAGCGCCCACCCGTGGAAGACGGCAATCGATGCAGGCCGCGCCCCGACTGGCCACCTCCCCAGCGACACGCGGGCCGACGCTAATAAAGAAGCTGTTCATGTCATCGTTTTTCTTCGGCCAACATGGGTCAAATTGATATAATAGAAGACTCAAGTTTCTAACAAATAAAAATAAAAACACGACTCAGGTAATTTTTTTTGTATTTCCTTCCTCATTCTGAACAATTTCTCGGGCGGCGCACACGGGACGAGGCACGTGAGCTCCACATGCTCACCTCGCGACAGAAACCCAGGCGAGACTGCCGGTCCCTACCAGGGAGACAACGGCAGCGGGGCCACAGTGGGGAAAAGAGGATTTAGCCTCGCAAAACCGGTATACAAAAAATAAAATAATGAACACAAACCAGGATGAGGAAAAAAGTTCCATCAAAATATCGCAGTGCACGCACAACTGGAAGTTAATCTAAAATGTGCGAAAGAAAAGACAAGCAAAGAAGATAAAAATAATCAAGTTATCGAATGTCTCAGAAGACAACATAAAGTCTAAAACAGAAACAAGCGAAAAAGAAAATAAAAAAGAATCAGGAATAGCAAAAAGAAGACTAAAACAAGTAATTACGTGGACAAAAAAAAAGAAGAACCTCATAACTCTTTTATCTTGCAACATGCATCAACCAGTAAAGCATCATTAGAAAGGCAATTGATTAAGGAATACATTACGTTAAACAGAAAACATGTTGCAGGGGTGTTGTTACGCGGGGATTATGCAATACCTATAGAACATTATGGTACATTTTTGGTTTTCGATATCATATGATTCAAATGTGAGCTATGCATTAAGGTCTATGATTAAGGTTATATTTAAAGTATTGTATTGCTAATGAATCATATTTGAGCCAATTCTGGGACGATTTAATTTGATTTTGCAACACTGTAAGCAGCAATTGCACACTGTTAAGGTAATTTTTAACCTTTGCGTGCAATCATGACTTTCGAGGTATCCAGAAAACGTTTTAGGCGTAATTCAAACTTTCGGGCCTGTTTGCTGACTGGCTTGTGCTGGCTTGTTTACTCTGATATGTTGGTTGTTGTTTATGTATGCTTGTGTGTATGTTGTTTGTCGTGATAATCCCTATCCGTGCGGCGACAAGAAAAACGTTAACGTGCGTGGAACAGATCTTCCCTTCCCGAGATCTCGAGAACACTCGGTCCGATTTTTCGATGGGTTAACACCTTCGAATTGTCCCAATAAAAAATATTTTTTTACACCAAAACATTTTTTTGTCCCAAAATGATAGTCCAGGGGGCAAGACAAAAAAAGGTGTATTTAAAGTTATGCGGCCATATGGTGACATGTAAAGAAACACACGTTTTTAAGCTTGAATGTACTGGTCTTGCTCAAAACCAAAAGAACAGTATCAATACTATTAATCATAGCGCTTAAGGGATGTAAATGAGGGGATTTTCTGATAACAATATGTATGCTGTTTCTGGATTGTTTGCGACGACTAAGAAACGTCCAGTTGACATTATTTGTTTGTAATTTGCTTAGGTAATCAATATTGCGCAGAGGGCGAATCCAGGTACCTAGGTAAAACAGCGAGGGGTACATGCATGATACGTTTTTTTTATCATCATGCTATTTGAAGGTGTACCAGTTATTAGGGATGGTGTTGGTATGCCTCCCATTTTGTGTACCTGAGTGCGCCTCAGCCAAACATATGTACAATTCCAGTATGTATGATGTATATTCCAGTGGAAATGCTTCTGATGCATTTATTTCTGCGAAGGAAGTACCAACTACGAAGAAACAACCGCATTTGTAACATCCTACTAAGAATAGGAACCTGGCACCGCCTCTGCAGACCCAATTATCTTTAAATTTTGACACATCACGTGGAAAGTTATTATTGGAAAATCTAGCAAATTCGAAGACGCTAGGCCCAGTAGTTTAGGAGCAACAGAAGAGATACAAAAATGGGAGTCAGAATCGTCCCCCGCACGGAATAGAGATAAAAGATCATACATTTGCACACAAATTGTTAAAAAAAATGTTTTGCATAAGGATTAGGCATTTCCACATCATGAAAATAGGATTATATCAGATGTGGTCAAAACTTGGAAGATAAGTAGGTATCTGCTGTAGAACTTTGATGTCCGCTGGGTTCAAGTTTGCCTTGCACCGGGTATAACTGGGATCAGTTTTCATCTTTTGGGACCGGTTCAGACCTGGGTCCAAAACTATCAAATTTTGTCACCTTTACTTATGAGCCCGCTGTAGTTTAGTGGTGCTTTTATGCCATCGGTGAAATAAAAGCCTTCAAATGCGAGCTTAACTCATTTACCATGCGCTGGTTCCTATACCCAGGCGCTCAAGAAAATAGCAAAACTTCTTGCAAAGTGTTACATTGTGGCTAAAACGCAGATTTTCCGCAACTTTTTATAGTTTGATCTGTTAAATACGATCCCAGTGCACATACTGGTACTTGTTTTGTCGCGCTACCTGAAGATACTTTTTTATCGGCTCTATCGAATTTTATCAGGCTAATTTTAGGCATCACCAGAGATAACGATAAATATTTTAATATGTAATTTGACTTATTGATTTGCTCAATCTTCTTGATAATAACTGCCATCCAGCATGCAATACACAGTACATCGCACTAAAACAATTTGCGTGCGGAAAATGCATACATTTTTGACTCATCATCAATTTTCCAGAACGTTAAATCGCCTGTGAATAAATCAGTTTTTAAAGGTGACTAACTCTTGTGTTTGACGTCCCATTTCTCCACGAAAACAGCATAGACGATCAAATAATTTCAATATTCGTGATCCATGGATATTTTCCAGTCGATTGATATACATTTTTGTTACCAAACTCTGTAATTTATCATTTGGAGTTTCGCGAGGCTAGACCGGCCAGAACGCCCACTGTGCGCCGGTGCGAAACGTGCTCGAATCTGATTGGTGCGTCAATTGGTAACGTGACCTGTGGCGTCACAAAACGCATTAGTGAAACTTGAATTCGTTAATACTGGGATGTTAAGCGGCACAGCCTAACATACAGTACCGGGTTGTTATGCGGCACAGCCTAACACACAGTACCGAGATGTTATACGGCACAGCCTAACACACAGTGTAAATAATGTATGGCGTTACAGCCTACCTCACAGTCACAACAGCCGACCAGTTGCGTCAATGCTTTCATTAACCCTATTCCCTGCGGGGGGCAGATTCTGCCCACCGGTAGTTTTTCGCCCGCCGCTTCTGAACCGTTACGTCTATCGTCTTGAAACTTTCGAACTTTTTCGCTAATATGAAGACACGTGTTCCGTGAAAATTTTGAAAAAATCGGCTAGCAGAGGTGGCTCCACGGTCATGTTTTTGGAGGTCGTTTCGAATGCGGTGTGCGCGCATAGCTCCTTCGTAGTTTGCCGTGCAATACAAGCGTCAGAACTAAAGTCGATGCTTTGTACATCATACATAATTGGATTATACATATTTTGAGGCAATGGCGGCATCAAGGTACATAAAATGGGAGGCGTATTCTCCGTCAATTTAGGGCCCAACTTCAAATAAGCAAAGATGATAAAATGCGGTTCCGCACATGGTGCGCCCCCACCGGTTGTTACCCTGAAATCCGCCTATGCACATTTGTTACATTAACAATTATAGCAACAAAGCCCACATGTGAGTTACAACACGTCCCAAACACTAAGAAAAAAGCACATATTTGTTGCATTCCAAAATTCTCTCCATTTTTCCCTGAGTTCGCTCTATGTTTGTTCGTTTTTTTACTTGTCACTCTCAACACATTGAAGAACATGACATTGGAAGCTCAAAAACATTTTTTTGCATGCGAAATCGGTCGATCAAATGGCACAATGACCTTTAAACAAATTCACCCCCATTTCGTATTTTCGTCGCCTGGCCCCCAATTTTTTAGCAAAAAAGCAATTTCGGGGTCCAAAAAGAAAGATTTTCGTCAGCGACGAATCGAATGGTGTCGTCACATCGAAAATCGGGCCGAGCGGTTCCGAGTTCTCTGCGGGGGGGGCCGAATCTGCCCCCACCCGAAGGTTTTAACGTAAATTCTGCCGCCCGCAGGGAATAGGGTTAAGAACGTGAAAAGAATGCATGCGTCGTAATATTTCATTTATTGCAACAGTTGCTTTCTTATAACGAAACAAAAAATTTCCGAGTCTGCAAGAAGTCATAAAGTGGAGAATTAAGGTTTGGGGTCCCGAAGACTCCTTGAGTCAAAGTGTGCCCCCATTCATGCCCCCCAAACAACCCCCCCTTGCAGATCAAAAAAGCGTCCCTGAATCGTCCCTACCGTCCCTGACCCGTCCCTGACCGTCCCTGACCCGTCCCCTGACCCGTCCTGACCCGTCGTTTTGATCAGTGACCGGCGTCGCCTGTTTCTGCCGTCGAAGTGAAGCATGTGAGCTCCGTGCCTCGTCCCGTGTGCGCCGCCCGAGAAATTGTTCAGAATGAGGAAGGAAATACAAAAAATGACCTGAGTCGTGTTTTTATTTTCATTTGTTAAAAACTTGAGTGGAATTTCCGGAAATACAATACAATTTGACCCATGTTGGCCGAATAAAATACGATTAGGTTATCTTAGATCAACCAGAAATGACGTTAGAGTGAATTCATGTTCTGCGGTTGTAGTTGAAAAAATAAGGGTTTGCAGAAAAAGCTGTTAAAAACAATTTCTTTTATGTAAATTAATTTGGTATATATCAAATGAATAGGTACTATAGACTCAGGCTATTAAACTGCGTTATCAGATTTTCGAGTTTTATTGAAATTCAACATTTTGAGAAATCGATATGCATTTTTTAGCAAAACTCTCAAAACAAATAAAATTATCAAAAAATTGGAATGAATATGATTAAGACGTGTCAGGTGAATTTGTGAACCAAGTTTGATGTCGATATTGTCAAAAATGACTGACTTAACCCGGCTGTCACTTTTCGGGCGGCGTTTGCGGGCGGCGTCTGCGGGCGGCGTTCGTGCGCGGCGTTTTCGCGCGTTTTTGTTTTGTTTGCGGGCGGAGTTGGCGGTCAATGGAAAAACAACCTTCGGTCCGGCGATGCCCCAAAGCATTGCCCCGTGCATAAATATTGGTGAGTTTTATCATATATCACTATTTTGGAGCTAAACAGAATAATGTATGCTCTGCTTTTTTTGCACACCCCTATTCTAAATCTCAGGAATGACTGAGCCAGTTGTGCTTATATTTTGTGTCTGGTTGGTTAGGGGTCTCTTAGCCGCCATCTTTCCACAAATCAAGGGTGGGATGGCTCTGCAAGTGCGCAGGTGCGCACTGCATAGCGCTAGCTGTTCCTGTTACATGCAAACCTACTTTGGTTTGATCAACGGCACGTGCAACATCATTTCGTTCATTTACGTGGTATACAAACTGAAGTGCGTCTCCAGTGGACCTGACTTGTAAGGAAACTATACACCAAAGGCAAGAGACTGCACTGCTGTAGATAATACAACAATAACACCAAACCCGGGAGACTGCATTAGCGCACTCAACATAAACACCCCAGGCTAGAGACTACAGTAGCGCACACAGCAATAACACCAAGCACTGGAGACAGCAGTAGCGTATGCACTACACACTCAATAGAAATACCATGGGATAAACTGCAGTAGCGCACACAGCTATAATACCAAACTTTGGAGACTTCACTAGCGCCCTTAACAGAAGCAACCCAAATTAGAGACTACAGTAGCGCACACAGCAATAACATAAAGCCCTGGGGACAGCAGTAGCGTACTCAACAGAAGGACCATGGGATGGAAACAGCAGTAGCGCACACAACAGTAACATGCCAGGTTAGAGACTACAATAGCGCACGGGACAGAAACATTCCAAGTTAGATACTACAGTAGCGCACAAGACGGAAACACCAAACCTTGGAGACTGCAGTAGCACACACAACAGTAACATCACGGGCTGAACTTTTTATCTGTGCAAGCAACGGACCCGACTTACTCATGCCATGGCGTAAACCGGTCGGGTCCTGTTGACAGTCAGACTCGCTGCTCTCCCGTCCTTCACCGTAAGTTTGAGAGATAAACTATGCGTAACCTCTAGACCCCATAGCATGAGTAATACCAGTACAACGCCCCTATTGGGACAGGAAGCAAGCACACTGTCGGCACGGGAAACGAGCGGGTCAGCCGGGACCGGCCAAGTGCCAAGCTGGTGTGTCGTGACAGCAAGCTGGGCAATCACCACCATATGGAGGACAGGGTTCAGCGTCGACGAGAGCTACTCTTAGGATTTGCAGCTTACACGCTCATCAAGTTGTTTTTGGGATACCCTAATGAGCAGTGACTATTGAGCATATTCCACTGTTCGCAACAGTCATGAGAAAGCGTTTTTTTCGTTTTATTTGTTTTCACAATAAGACAAAACTGGTACAAAGGACATCAATAAGTTCAACAAAGACTGACACAACAATACATTGTAAGTTTGTTATTGTCGAAGAATTCCTTGATATAGCCCCTCCATGCTTCGCTTTGATAACTTCGATTATATATTTGTCATGTTACACTTAACAATTACGCAACACTCACTTCCACTTCATCCAACATCTCCGATATGCTCCCGTGTATGTGACTGAAGTCGGGCAGGTGGTCACCAACTGGGTGGAAGCCGTTCTCGTCAGCCGTCCAGGTGACAGAGTAGGTGACACCCTCCCAGTCGTACGAGTAGGAACCGCTCCTCACGTAGTTGCCAGATTCCGGTACGTTGCCAGGGTAGGAGATGCCGTCTTCGCTGGAGGAAATGC
The DNA here is from genome assembly GCA_014673585.1 of Semibalanus balanoides. Taxonomy (NCBI): domain Eukaryota; kingdom Metazoa; phylum Arthropoda; class Thecostraca; order Balanomorpha; family Balanidae; genus Semibalanus; species Semibalanus balanoides. Next base: position 7,226 of record VOPJ01001183.1, read on the forward strand.
CGTTGGTTGTCTCGAACCTGCAGAAATGAGAGAGTCGTGAAAATATATTTTGCACACCATTAGCCAATTTCAGCTGTTCAAAATGCCTCATTAGCAATGCGCCTAAGCATGACAATTTGTAATTACGCCTTACATATCACTCCAAACAACCGAAGAAGGACGCAATGAAGTGATGTGGGATGAGCTATATTTTACTTACGTTGAGGCGAAGGAGCCATCCTCTTCAATGCCGTATTGGTAGTTGACAATCTTGGCTTCCTGGTCAGACTGAGCCACAGCCACAGCCACGAAGCAGAGGAGCAGAATCTGAAACAAAGCCTGCGTTTGAAAGGCAAAATTCAATACCATTTCGGGAAGCATTCGCGGCTCGGTTATTTGGATAGAGCGAGATGGAAAGCCCCGCGCAATTTTCCGCGAAATGACGTGGATCTCCTAAAATAAACTTAGACTTCCGCAACTTTGCCGCTTCAGCATCAAGCTTTTACGTTGGTTAACCCGTGCGGCGTAGGGGGGGGTAAATATTACCCCCTCCCATATTTCCGCAATAACTTGAAAACGGTAAGAGATAATGACGTCAAAGTTTCAGTACCTAATTCAGCATCAATTTGACGTCTTTCTAAAAAAAATCATCAGCAAAAGTTGAGAACTTTGGGAGATAATGACGTTTTGATGACGTCATGTCATGCCATTTTTGGTTTGAATAACGGATAAATGTTTGATGGCATGCGTGGAAAACATAAAGCTTTTAAGCCAAATCGCAAACGCAAACTATTAAAAGAAAGTAAATTTAATTACTCTACGAAGATGCAAATTTCGGGATTTCCAAACTTTTGGGTTTTTGACCCCCAAAATCCAAAAAACGTATTTTTTTCAGAAATTGCCCCCCAAAATTGAAAATTTCAAAAGTAGTGCTAAAAACGGATACTATATATGAGTAGAACCAAGTGTATATGAATATCCATGACCAAATTTTCAAAGTAATAGCTTTATTTTTTTCAGTGACTGATTGCTCTCCAAGCATAAGTAGTAATGACCGTCATTTTTTCAAAATACACATTTTTTTTTGATTTTTTTGACCTTGATACAGATATATAAATGTAATTTTGTGTTATGAGACAAAAACTAACCTAGAAACATGCATTGTTTATTCATATTAGTCAGTTTTCAGTTTTGAACTTAAGATGACCTGATCTTGACCTTTGATGGGGGCTCAAGTTGTAAAAATCGACACTGTTTCTATCGATCTCTTACGTGCAAAATACCCCTAAAACATGTGTCACAAGGCTCTATTTGACCTCTTCGTGACAGTGGACCTTTTGTTGACCTGACCTTGACCTTGACATTTGCATGCAATTTCAATTTTATAGATGCAATAGATGTATTAACACCTTTGAGAGATTATGTGCATTGACAGTCTTAATCAAAGGATTTTAATTGAAGTATGAACCATGAACTCAATTAACTCGCAACTTTCCATATGACCTGACCGTTCGACCTGACTTTGACCTAACTTGACAAATTTCGGTATGCATTTCGATCGTTCATTGAGAGCTTTCGAATCACCGCCTGCGCGTCTCGCTGCGGTTATTGGTTCAGATAGATAAGAGGGGGTAATATTTACCCCCTACGCCGCGCGTTCGGCGAGAGACCCCTACGCCGCGCGGGTTAAGGCTGTGAGTGTAAAATTATGTGTACTCACTGTAATATTTTTAGGTTTGATAACCACTTATATACATCTGACTTCAAATATTTTTGAAAAGTTATGAAGAAATGAACGCAATACCGACGTAGCCGGCGCGCATAAATTTGCGCCAAATTTCTGCGTGTTCTCTCTATACTGACCTACGGGAATGTATGATTTCACGTGAAATAATGAATGTGTACTGCACGTACCCTAACCATATACCTTGTCAAACATGCCTAGAAAGGCATTGCAAAAATGTGAAATGACATGCTACTTTTTCAAAAATCTTGAGTGAGTCAGCAATGACATATGAGCAATGACTAAGTGCAATTCAAAACAGCAGTTAATATGGCTCATAACTGCTTCAATAACCGTAATCCTGCTTGTAAATAACAGCGGATTAGGTATCTGTCAGGACTCAGCCTTCACCTATTCTCATCTTTAGCTTCGCCTGTTCTATCGTTTGACTGTTATTTTACTGGCGAGGTATCGACAGGCTTCGACATGTTATGCCTGCCTCCTCGCGGCCTTGTTGTTTAGTGGCTCTACTCACCATCTTCATTGCTGGAGTTGAAGTAGGCGATTGATGCCACTCGATCGATGTGCGTCAGCTTAAATACCCGGTACGAGCACCAGCACCGCTTTCCGCATCTCAGCATTCGCCACCATAGTGCACATATGGTCAGAGGCTGACCTTGACTGGTGACACGCACAGTCCGACTTCAGAACAAAACCGTGTCCACAGGTGATTTGCAAGCTAAGGGATTGGAATGCATTGGTTACTGGGTCAAGAAGACAAACGCAATTTGGAGCAATCCAAAGTGATACATTGAAAATGAGAAATTTGAAGCCCAGCGCAGGTAAGGTACAACTCATTGTTGAATTGAGGTAAATTCAGATAATTCAAATAATTCAGATATAAATTCGTTTGCGGGCGGCGATTGCGGGCGGAGTTTGCGGGCGGCGTTTGTGGGCGGCGTTTGCGAGCGGCGGTTGCGGGCGGCATTTGCGGGTGGCGTTTGCGGGGCGGCGTTTTTGCAGGCGGAGTTTGCGGGCGGAATTTGCGGTTTTGCGGGCGGCATTTGCGGGCGGCGGTTGCGGGCGGTGGTTGTAGGTGGCGGTTGCGGGCGGCGTTTGCGGGCGGCGTTTGCGGAGGCCGTTTGCGGGCGGCGTTTGCGGGCGGCGTTGCGGCGGCGTTTGCGGGCGCGTACGGGCCGGCGGTTTTGCGGGCGGCGTTTGTGGCGGTGTTTGAGGGAGGAGTTTGCGGGCGGCGTTTGCGGGCGCGTTTGCGGGCGGCGTTTGCGGGCGGCGTTTGCGGGCGAGCGTTTGTGGCGGCGTTTGTGGGCGGCGTTTGTGGCGGCGTTTGCGGGCGGCGTTTGCGGGCGCCGTTTGCGGGCGGCGTCTGCGGGCGGCGTTCGTGCGCGGCGTTTTCGGGCGTTTTTGTTTTGTTTGCGGGCGGAGTTGGCGGGGAATGGAAGAACAACCTTCGGTCCGGCGATGCCCCAAAGCATTGCCCTGTGCATAAATATTGGTGAGTTTTCATCAATATCACTATTTTGGAGCTAAACAGAATAATGTATGTTCTGCTTTTCTTGCAGTTCTGTCTGCATCATTTGATTCCATACCTTTACAAACAGTTCAGATTTGAACTAAAGACAAACCGTGGGTGACGTGTGAACTTCGCAAAAATATTCAAAAAAGAAATAGACTATTCCGACAGAACCCGCCAAAAACGGACACAACATGACTGGTATAGACCGAAGCAACAACGTAGCCTAGTTACAGACCTCAACAGACGACTGAACACTAACCATTTGTCTCTACAATTTAGCAAGCTTCTAGAATATAAAAATAGACCCCATAAATATCATCAGATTCAAAAAACAACTATCGGCAGTAAAAGAGCCAGTGTTATACCGCCACTTGAACTACCCAATGTCGAAACGGTGACTGAAAACTAACAGAAGGCGACTTTACTCCACGAGTTTTTTGCTGCGCATGCTCGCCTTGACATACATCCTAACCAGACACCGACAGTAACCAAAAGCAGAAATGACGTCCCGACTTTAGAGAACATTGCAGCAACTGAATGAGAAACCTTATCGATCCCTAATAAGCTGGACACACACAAGTCATGCGGGCCAGATATGCTACCGAACAAAATCCTAAAACTATCGGGAATATTAATAGCAGAGCCATTAACCCGCGCGGCGTAGGGGTCTCCAGCCGAACGCGCGGCGTAGGGGGGTAAATATTACGCCGCCTCTTATCTTTCCGAACCAATGACCACAGCGAGACGCGCAAGGCGGCGATCGAAAGCTCTCAATGAAACGAATCGAATGCATACCTGAAATTTTTCAAAGTATGTCAGTAAAGAAAGTAATGTCAGGTCACGGTCAGGTCATATGGAAAATTTCAGTTAATTAAGTTAATGGCGCATACTTTCAATTATAATCCTTTGATTAAGACTATCAATGTACATAAAGCTCTCAAAGGTGTAATACATCTTTTGCATTAAGTAAAAGTGAATTTACATGCAAAGGTCAAGGTCAGGTCACAAAAGGTCACTGTCACGAAGAGGTCAAAGAAAGTATGTGACACATTTTTAAGGGTTATTTTGACACGTAAATTAATAGCACAGCTATTTTTACAACTTGACCCCCATAAAAGGTCCCAAAATCAGGTCATCTAAGGGTCAAAACATGAAACTGATAATATGAATAAACAATGCATGTTTCTAGGTCAGTTTTTGTCTCTAAACACAAAAATGTTTATTTATATATCTTTGTATCTGGTCAAAAATCACAAACAGAAAAAATTACGTCATTACCTCTTATGGCTTGAGAGCAGTCAGTCACTGAAAATGAAGAATTTACTTGAAATTTGGTTGGGTAATGTATTACACTTGTTCTCTTATAATATATATTCTTTTTTTAAATACCTTGAAAAAATTGAAAACATTTCTGAAAAAAAAAAAAAAAAATTATTTTTGGGGTTCAAAAACCAAAATATTTGAAAATCCGAATTGCCATTCTGTAAGCGAATTAAATTTTCCTTTCTCATACAGTTTTGAGTTTGCAGTTTGCAATTTGCAATTTCAATTGCAATTTGCAAAGCTATGTTTTCTAACAATGCATTCAAACAGTTATGTTATTTAACCCAAAATGGCATGACATGACGTCATCAAAACGTCATTATCTCCCAAGTTCCTGACTTTTTTTCGATGCATTTTTTTTTAAGGAAGACGTCTAAATTTATGCTGGATAGGTACTGGAACTTTGAACGTCGTTATCTGTTACAGTTTTCAAGTTATTGCGGAAATCCGGGAGGGGGGGTAATATTTACCCCCCCCCCTTCCTACGCCGCGCGGGTTAACGCAGCTATTCAATAAATCATTATCATGTGGTAAATTCCCAATCACTTGGAAAGAAGCAATAGTGCAACCAGTCTTTAAAAATAATGGCTCATCGAGTGACCCGCACATCTATCGCCCAATCAGTTTATTACCTTGCATTTGAAAAAAATCCTAGAAACGGTAGTTTTTAACCGTATCTACTCACACATCACAGAAAATCAGTTACAAGCCGTTTTCACGATGGAATATTTTGCGCGAAATGTTTTCAAACATCTAAAGATGTTTTGCAATGTTTTAGTTTGAAAGTTTTAGTATACTTATTCTTTCCTTAACTACACATCTTTTGAAAGCGATTTTTGTCTTGAAATGTCTCTCAGAATTTTGTGATATGTTGGTAAGAATATGGTATGTTACAAAATTGCAGTTTGGTGGTAATTAGCAAGATAATTATGTATAGGTTAGCTGTGATGCCAGATCTTCACCTACTGAACAATTTTCAGAACATCTTGAAACATAATCGGTCTCGGGAACGCTTTGGTCGCTCCAAAACAAAGCGAACACCCCTTGACTCATAATGGACTCGCTCCAGCGAATCGTTTCTAGCGATTTAATGCGCATGCGAAGGAAGACCTGTGATCATGACGCTGCCAGATTGAGTAACTAATCTGGCGGTAAATGCTTTAACCAGCGCCCGCTGGGGTATCCAGCCCGAACGCGCCCCGCTGGGGGGGGGCATATTCTGTCCCTTTTCGTTATCTCTGCACCAAACTCCGTAGCGAACGCGCAATACGGCAATCAAAAGGTCTCATTGATACGCACCCAAAGCATACGTAAAATTTGGGAAATAATGTCACATGTCAGGTCAAGGTCAGGTAAAAGGTCAAAATGGAGATATTTTAGTTTTTGGGCCATATTGTTCTATCCAAGCCTTAGAGTGTATTTTTTTTAGCACAAGTGCTCTCAAAGGTAAAATGAAACCCTGCAATCAAGCAAAAGTGAAAAATTTTAAGCAAGGTCAATATCGGGTCACAAAAGGTCACTGATGGCAAGAGGTTTACGAAAGTCATGTGACATATGATTTATGTGTTGTTTTACACGTTTAATTCGATAATATAAGCCATTTTGACAATCTGACACCGTGAAAGGTCAAAGTCGGGTCATATGAGGTCAAATTGTTTTTTTTTTACCGAAAATACATTTGTATAGTACAGCTTTGTCTCATAAAAACATCTGTGCTATTTATTTGTCTCTATCTGGTCAAAAAAGGTCAAAAAAGTTATTTGCAAAAATGACATCATGAGTTGTTTACACTTGGAGAGTCATAAGTCAGTCAAAAATTCAGATATTGCTTTGAAATTTGGTTTGGGGTTTGTTTATACTTAGTTCTCTGACATGTATTCCATCTTTTGAAATATTTTTGTTTTGTTTTTTGTGATAATTTTTCTGAGAAAATCATTTTTGGGATTTTTAGGGATCAAAAATTCAAAATGTTGCAAATCCGAGATAGCCATGTTTAAGACAATGCAATTTCCCACCTTGTAGTGTTTTTATTTGTTGATTTGCTTCACCCTTCCTTTTTCTACGATTTGTCAATTATTCATCGTTTTTCCACCAAAAATGGCATGACATTACGTCATCAAAAAGCAATTTTCTTTCAAAGTTATTTATCAATTTCATCAAAAAATTTGGACAAGATGTCAAATTGATGTAGGATAAAGTACTAAAAGTTTCACGTCAATATCTGCGAAAGTTTTCGAGTTATTGAGAAAATCCGGGAGGGGGGCAGAATATGCCCCCCCCCCAGCGGGGCGCGGGTCAACTGAACGAATGGACACTAGACGCATATATTCTTTAGAAACGGACAATTTTGTATCATAATCTTGTAATGAGCTCATTTCATGTGTCCATATCTCTTGAATAATGATAATATCGCCTAAATCAGTAAGGTATATTTTTCTTTGGAATATATCGTATACTAAAACTTTCATACTAAAGCATTTCAAAACATCTTAAGATGTTTTAAAACATTTCGCGCAAAATAATCCACCGTGAAAACGGCAACTATCCAAGAAACAAAGTGGATACCGACCGAAACACAGTACTCAGCTGCAACTGACATTCCTGACGCACAGTATCTACCATGCTTTGAATGACAGACTTAATTTCACAGCCATTTATCTAGACATTTATAAATATTTTGAAAAAATCTGGCACACTGGACTCTCAACAAAATGTGAACACGAATTTTACATAGCAGGACAACTACTCACATGGCTGACGTCTTATTTAAGTGACAGGCGACACAAATTGAATATGGCAAACACCCTTTCGACGATACAGACCACTAACGCTGGAGTACCACAAGGATCTGTTCCTGGTGCTCTCCTGGCATTGATGTACTTGAATGGACTAGCGAAAGGCACAACCAACGACATTCTCCTTTACGCTGACGACACGACTCTTTTTGCCACACATACAGATAAAAACATTCACTTAGTACCAGGGGGTTTCATCCGTGTGTCGGCCATAGGGAAGCCTTTTGGCTAGACGTGACCCGAGCCGATTTAGTTAAGTCTAATGCGTGGTCAGAGGCCTCTCAACCACCATGTTTCCCACAAGTCAGGGGTAGGGTGTCTCTGCATGTGCGAAGTACGCACGTGCACACCCCTTCTAAATCTCAGGAACGACTGAGCCAGCTGTGTTTACATTTTGTGAATGGTTATGGATCTCTTAGCCGCGACCTTCCCACAAGTCCATGGGTGGGTGACTCTGCAAGTGGGCACGTGCACACTGCAGAGTGCTATTCCTTGTATGGACATGCCAACCTATTTTTGGTTGATCAACGGCACGCTCGATATAATTTCGTTCATGTTTGTGGTATACAAACTGAAGTGCATCGCCAGTGGACCTGATTTGTAAGGAAACGATAGCCGTTTTCACGATGGCTTATTTTGCGCGAAATGTTTTAAAACATTTTAAAATGTTTTAGAATGTTTCATTGGTAGCCGTCTTCACGATGGTCTAATTTGCTAGAAATGTTTTAACCCTTGCCATATGGGACCGTAGGGCGAGGGTTAAAACATCTTCTCGACAATTAGTCCATCGTGAAAGCGGCTACTACTTAAACATTTTAAAACATTTTAAAACATTTCAAAATGTTTTAAAACATTTCGCGCAAAATAACCCATTGTGAAAACGGCTTATATACCAAAGGCAGGAGACTGCACTGCAGTCTATCATGCAGCAATAACACCAAACCCGGGAGACTGCATTAGCGCACTCAACATAAACACCCCAGGCTAGAGACTACAGTAGCGCACACAGCAATAACACCAAGCCCTGGAGACAGCAGTAGCGTATGTACTCTACACTGCTACATACTCAACAGAAAGACCATGGGATAGAGACTGCAGTAGCGCACACAGCAATAACACCAAACTTTGGAGACTGCACTAGCGCCCTCAACAGAAGCAACCCAAATTAGAGACTACAGTAGCGCACACAGCAATAATATAAAGCCCTGGGGACAGCAGTAGCGTACTCAACAGAAGGACCATGGGATGGAAAAAGCAGCAGCGCTTACTACAGTAACACCGAACCTTACAGACTGCAGTAGCGAACACAACAGAACACGCCAGGTTTGAGACTACAATAGCGCACAGGACAGTAGCACCACACCTTGGAAACTACAAAAGCGCACACATCAGTAGCACCAAACCTTGGAGACTGCAGTAGTGAAAACAACAGTAACATCACGGGCTGAGCTTGTTCTCTGTGCAAGCAACGGACCCGACTTACTCATGCCATGGCGTCAACCGGTCGGGTCCTGTTGACAGTCAGATTCGCTGCTCTCCCGTCCTTCACCGTAAGTTTGAGAGATAAGCTATGCGTAACCTCTAAACCCCATAGCATGAGTAACACCAGTACAACGCCCCTATTGGGACGGGAAGCAAGCACACTGTCGGCACGGGAAACGAGCGGGTCAGCCGGGACCGGCCGAGCGCGAAGCTGGTGTGTCGTGACCGCAAGCTGGGCAATCACCACCATATTGAGGACAGGGTTCAGCGTCGACGAGCGTTACTTTTAGGATTTGCAGCTTCCACGGTCATCAAGTTGTTTTTGGGATACCCTAACGAGCAGTGACTATTGAGCATATTCCACTGTTCGCAACAGTTCAAACAGTCGTGAGAAAGGGTGTTTTCTTCGTTTTATTTGTTTTCACATTAAGACAAAAGTGTTACAAAGGACATCAATAAGTTCAACAAAGACTGACACAACAATACATTGTAAGTTAATATTGTCGAAGAATACCTTGCAATAGCCCCACTGGCTTTGCTTTGATCTCTTCGATTATATGTATTCATGTTATTACACTTTAAATTACGCAACACTCACTTCCACTTCATCACATCCTCCGAATATGCTTCCGTGTGTGACTAAGTCGGGGAAAGTGAATCAGCAACTGGGTGGAACGTTCTCGTCAGCCGTCCAGGTTGACAGGAAGGTAGGGTTTGACACCTCTCCATTTCGTACGATAGGAACCGCTCTCACGTAGTTGCAGATTCGGTACGTTTGCAGGGTAAGGAGATGCCGTCTTCGCTGGAGGAAATGCCGTTGGTTGTCTCGAACCTGCAGAAATGAGAGCGTCGTGAAAATATATTTTTGCACACCACTAGCCAATTTCAGCTGTTCGAAATGTCTCATTAGCGATGCGCCTAAGCATGTCAATTTATCATTACGCCTTGAATATCCATCCAAACAACCGAAGAAGAACACAGCGAAGTGATGTGGGATGAGCTATATTTTACTTACGTGGAGGCGAAGGAGCCATCCTCTTCAATGCCGTATTGGTAGTTGACGATCTTGGCTTCCTGGTCAGACTGAGCCACAGCCACAGCCACGAAGCAGAGGAGCAGAATCTGAAACAAAGCTGGTTTGAACGGCAAATATTCAATACCGATTATCGGGGCTCGGTATTTGGAGGAGACCGAGATGGAAAGCCCCGCGCAATTTTCCGCGAAATGACGTGGATCTCCTGAAATAAACTTAGACTTCCGCAACTTTGCCGCTTCAGCATCAAGCTTTTACGTTGGTTAGGGCTGTGAGTGTAAAATTATGTGTACTCACTGTAATATTTTTAGGTTTAATAACCACTTATATACATCTGACTTAAAATATTTTTGAAAAGTTATGGAGGAATGAACGCAATACCGACGTAGCCGGCGCGCATAAATTTGCGCTAAATTTCTGCGTGTTCTCTCTATACTGACCTACGAGAATTTATGATTTCACGTGAAATAATGAATGTGTACTGCACGTACCCTAATCATACACCTTGTCAAACATGCCTAGAAAGGCATTTAAAAAAATGTGAAATGACATGCTTCTTTTGCAAAAATCTTGAGTGAGTCAGCAATGACATATATTTGTTCATAACAACAACTTTAAAAAACTAAGTGCAATTCAAAACAGCAGTTGGTGTGGCTCATAACTGCTTCAATAACCTTAATCCTGCTTGTAAATAACAACGGATTAGGTATCTGCTAGGACTCAGCCTTCACCTATTCTCATCTTTAGCTTCGCCTATTCTGTCGTTTGACTGTTATTTGACTGGTGAGGTATCGACAGGCTTCGACTTGTAATGCCTGCCTCCTCGCGGCCTTGTTGTTTAGTGGCTCTACTCACCATGCCTCATTGCTGGAGTGAGAGTAAGCCGATGATGCTTCTCAATCGATGTGCGTCAGCTTAAATACCCGGCACGAGCACCAGCACCGCTTTCCGCATCTCAACATTCACCACCATAGTGCAAATATGGTCAGAGGCTGACCTTGGCTGGTGGCACGCACAGTCCGACATCAAACCAAAACCGTGTCCACAGGTGATTTGTAAGCTAAAGGATTGGAATGCATTGGTTGCAGCGTCAAAAAGACAACGCAATTTGGAGCAATCCAAAGTGATGTATTGTAAATCAGAAGTATGAAGCCCAGCGCAGGTAAGGTAGAGTGTAGTGCAATTAATGTTCTGTCTACCTCATCAACTCCACCTCTGTCTCTGTTTCTGTCTGTCGGTGCTGCATGCATTATAATCCAATGCATTTAATTAGTATAGCCCTTGCCCCCGGTATCAGGGGCGAGGGCATAAATAGTCTCTTTAGATTTCACTGCGTGCTGCACAGACAGACGACACTGGTTTACAATGGTGACATTATCCGTTTTCACGATGGATTATTTTACGCGAAATGTTTAAAAACATTTAAAAATGTTTTGAAATTTTAAAGTAGTATCCGTTTTTATGATGAACTAATTTGCGAGAAGAAAAAAAATAACTCTCGCCCTACGGGACCAAAGGGCGAGTGTTAAAACATTTCTCGCGATTAAGTTTATCGTGAAGACGGCTGCTACTAAACATTTTACAATGTTTTAAAACATTTCGCGCAAAATAAGCCATCATGAAAACGGCTATTGAATTAAGTTGGTGTACTTTTCCAAGGCTTTTAAGTATACTTTCAAAGCTGGCTTCCGGCAGACGAAAACAACCATCGCCCAAGAGAAATGTATGGTTAATACTAATAATGCACTGAAGGGACTGCTACTAACCGTTTTCACGAAGGATTTATACGCTGGGCCCATCAACATAGGGTGGTGTCTATGAAGTGGACTGAAAATTTGCACTACACTGTACAATGTACATACAACTCAACGTTGAATTTGGGTAACTTGAGGTAAAGATTTATATTGAAGTGAATTGAGGTAGTAAGAGGTATGCTTGATTATTTTATTTATTTGCTTGTTATTTAAATTTATTTGCAACAACAACTGCTATTTCAGCATTATAAAATGTTATCATATCATGAATCATGGTCGAACGGATTAACCGTTCGCTAACAGGGAATATCACGGTTCGGAAAACACTTGGCCCAACCCATAGCACGCTGACAAAGAACACGCCCATGCCCGGCTAGGTCCCGTTACATTCATAATATCAAAAACCGCAACCCGCCTGAACCTTTTGGAAATAAGCATATCACTATTTTCACTAAATTCGCGACTTAATTTTAGAACACCTGACAAACAGAGCAATCACTTTTGCGCTTAGGTATTGTTGCCCAGAAATTGCAGCCTCCTTTGCCATAAATAATAAGTTAAAATTTGCCAGAAGAAGGCAGCAGGTAAGGTTTTAAATCAGAAATTTAAGATTCTTAAATAGGGCGCAAGAATAATGCGACCATGCAGTCTTTGTCGCCCAGCTCGAGTGGCACTAGCAAGTATGGTCATTAAAACAGGAGCGAAGCTTTAAACATCACTCATGCTTATTGCGTGCCAGAATAAACAGTAAGCCACTAGCCAGCCACCCACTGTAATGGAATATCTGACTTAAAGTTCCACTTTTTGGCATGTACAGTGAAGTTGGAACTGTGAAAGTACTACTCTGCCAAACAGCAAAAAAGTAAAACAATGGGATTAAATACATGAAGTATAGCAAATAATTTATCATGATTGCATGCAATAAACTAAAGTACATCACCCACCCAACCACAGTAGTACTGTTGCACTTATAAAGGCGCATACCATATTTATACGTACAATCAACACCTACCTATTTAGCTTGCACTTTGCTGACAGCCAGTCCCCTCCCCACACTTAGTTCACAATTCACATTGTTAGGAAACCATTTTACATTTAACTTTGGACAGGATTCCACAGCAATATTGACAATGCCTATTGCTATGGTGTGTACTTACTTTTTTTAATAGCAGGGTTATTCTTCTTGAATGGGTAAGAAATAGTAGGGCACGTGCAACTAGTCAGATAAGAAATAAATGGCCTTCAGGAAATAGGTAGGGCGACGTGATGTTGTTGTCTTGTTTGTAGAGTTGGGCCGCGTAAGGGCACGTGGAACGTTTGATAAAGTGTCGGCGATCTCGACGCAAGATCAACTTTAAGTGAGTATATCAGGCAATTGCAATTTGACATTTTTGATGACCGTTTTAATACATCAAGGATAATGGACTTGTAGTATTTTAACAACTAACAATGTTTATGAAACATTTTTACGTCTTCAATTACTAATCAATTAAAATTTGGGAAATTTGCAGTCATATGAAACTTGCACAAGTAAGACCTATATTTTCGAGTGACGTAAAGTTTTGTCAATTCTGAACTGAAGACCAGCAAAACGGCGTATTTGGAATGTAGTATTACGAGCAGTGAAGAGTGAAGACTGAAGACTTAACACCCCCGAAAAAGCAAGTGAGAAAAAACGATGCGGTCTTGACTGCGGTATAAAAAAGGGGTCAAATCTGGGGATAAATCTGTATTTTGTGGATTTTGAGGGTACTTCAAACGATTTTTCCCAGCTTAGCCCCCTCCCAGCCAGACCCGCAAGAAGCCGCCTGCGCCTTTAAACGCTGGCTCTGTGGCTAGTCGTCCAAGTTTGCAGCCAGTGGAGGATGCAGGTGACATGGCCATCCCCTTGAAGCCTCGAAGGGCCCGAGAGTCCCCCTTTTCATAGGCGAATCGAAGTTCGGAAGTGACTCGGAGACGAGCTTCACTCCAATTATACTTGGTCACGGGTGCTTCGCAATTTACTCTGCGTCATCACTACGGTTTGGTTTGTCTTTTCCCGACGAGACGGGCGCGCCACATTAACGACGGCTGCAATGCTTTTAGTGCTATTGTCGTTATCTAGATCGTTTCTAACTTCATAGATTTCGCTTGTGTCACGTTGTTCGAGTCTCGTGAGTTCTGTTACTTCTGAAGGCTGCTTATCTTCCAGGCGTTTTAGCTCTATGAAGTGCGTCTCCAATCTCCAAGGCTAAGTACACACTGCTGAGTCTGCTAACTTGGATGAGGAAAGTTGGTTAAATCTGGGGACGGGGAGAAATCTGGATTTTGTTAGTTCAACTTTTCCCATCTTAGCCACCCCCAAAAAAAAAACACACTTTCTGCTGAAATTATGCTACTGATAACAGCATGCAGTAGGCATGCTATTTAGTATGATCTAAAAATTGTATATACTCGCCATCCAGACTGCAAAGTATTGCATATATTTGACAAGATTTTGTTGGTGTGGGCCTGCTCTGGCTGGTGCAGATTTTGACTTGAAAAAGTGTACAGATTCAGTGAGGTGCGGGTTTCAACATTTCACATGTAGATTAAAAGCGCTCATATTCGACCCAAAAAGCGGCATCTAACTGGTTTTGATGGTTATGTCGTATTTGGCTGATCTGGGTGTGGACTTGGTGTAAGATTTTGGCCTCTTTTTAGTCTGTGTTAGTGTTGGATTTTTGTCAGGGCTGGTGCGCCTCCGACTCTGTGGCCACATTTTGAGTTTGCAGTCTGGCTCACCAGTTCAGCTGTTGTTGTTCATAATGGACCTTGCAAGTGTATTGATAAGTCATCATTTATAAACCATCTTAACCTGGTTAAACATATGGTTACAATGTCATGCCAAGTTAAATAACGCTTAGCGACATCACTCAAAAATTGCCCTACCCATGGCCCGCTGGCTCCCGTTAAATAGCTGAAAATTGAGAACCGTTGCCAGTTTCCGGAAGAATCGAGTTGGTGCCCGTGGGTAAAACCGATCCGAGATATTCCCTGTTCGCTAACCCTCGCCCGGGTAGGACAAAGTCACTGCGTGTCCGGGTAGCGGGTACGACCCCCCGTCCTTGGCGTTTTGCCTCCAATTGAGCTAGAACTTCTATTCAGAAACAAGCGTGTTGCTTGTGACGAGAGGAAGCCATTGACATATTATTTTAAGGTCCTGGGTCAATTGGTGACCTCTGAGGTCATGTCAAAGTTCAAAATGTCAGAAATCATACCTTATGAAAATTGAATACTGATCGAGCCAAAATGGTAAAGGCACATCTTAGTGTGCTTAATACATGCAACATTCGAAATCAGCGTCACAAAGAGACCTAAAAACTGCCAAATTCAAAAAAGGTCATGTCAGGTCATCTGAGGTCAGTGACCTAGTTTGACCTTTGAAAGTGCATGACCCCAGTTCAACATATAATTATGCCAAATGGCTCCAATATTTGAAATCAGCGTCAAAAACTGTCCTTTGAGCGGCCAGAAGCCATAAAAAGTCATCGGAAGCCATCGGAGGTCAGTGACCTCGGTTGACCTTAGAAATGGTCTGTCGATGTCAAAATCTCAGCAGAAGACACACCTGTCACCTGGATGAACACCTTTGCATTTGCTCCTGAACGTTAAACAATCGGAAACTGCACATGTATCAAGGATCGATACTACGGGACTCCAGTTTCGCCTGACATGACCTTTAGAAACAGGTCATAGGTCACGGGTCATGAAGATTGAAAGTTTTAATTTTTCGTATATGTGTTAAATTGTTCAAAAGTAGGGTACTGATAGTTTCATTGTGATCGGTTTCAAACTACGTGAGTTATTTTGAAAAACAAAAAACAAACAAGGGTGGCATCCACCCCTTACCCGGGCGAGGGCTAAACCGCACCACGTTTGACCTCCAAGTTTTCTACATCCTGCTGGGGGATGTTTGCACCCCTGTCGAATTCGGCTCACTATGTGTATTCGAAAAATACGAATACTTCTGGATGGCTCATCAAATTGATGTCAAGGCTATATCGTCTTTTTTTTTGCTTAGGTCGTTAGTGAAGGCATCGTAAGGGGTTACATTCAAATTTGTCATTTTTAAATTTTGCCATAGAGACTTCCAAATATTACGGAAACTATGGTATCTGGAAAAAGAAGCAGAAAATTCATAAGAATTCCTTGGAAGATGAAATTTGTCCCTCCATTTTTAGATAAGGCAAATAACTTAAGACTCAAGGAGTCACCTTTTCTCACAATGGCTATCAAGCACGTTGTCAGGATTCTTCTCAAAAGGACCACGTCAGAAAAATGTTCCTCAGCCATATGCTGCTGACCGGGGGGTAGGGTTGGCAGAGATTCCCATTCTATCAAGAGTGAATTTATTTTGCTCAGAGCCCCCGTGCCCCCTAGGTATTGCCCCCGTGCCCCCTAGGTACGTCCCTGATGGGTATTTTTCCAAGAACTGTAAAAAAAACGTATCGAGCGCTGCAGTGTCCTGAATCAACCTTGCCAGAGAGGGTCAGATCGTAACCCCAGCGCTCTCTCGATTGATCCATAGGTGCCGACAAACATCAGTAGACTTTTGCGGCCAAGAGAACGGATTCCGATACATAGCTGATAGCTCTACATATCACTAATCTCGATGCGAAGAACAGCAGATATGGCAGTGTCCTCTTTTAGTCCAGGAACTGAAGGCCTTAATTGCCTTAAAAATGTAAAAAATATAAATATATTATTGAACTGCAACCTTTGATGGCACATTGTTTTGGCTAAGAAGGAAAAAACAAACAGAATAAAATATATCGTTGGGATTTCCGTATGGAGTTCAAAAGTGCACGTGTATGCTACCAGTCTGGTGGACCATGCAACCACTGGGTAACGTATTACTGGCCACAGAAAATTAAATACGATTGGTCCGAGAATGCTGCCCTGTACCACTCCAAAACCGACAGGTTGCAGAGGATTTCTTCCCTTCAAGGACTGCGTTCTACCATTTAAGTAGTCCCTGAACCAATGCGTCGAAATACAGTTCCATTCAGGCTGGGCAAGAAGGGCACCGCGGTCGACGCACTCGAATGCCTTGGAGAAGTCACTTGACGTAACGCACGCCACATGACCTCTGTCTCTGTTTTTCGAGATTGCGCTGACCAGTGACCACATCGACCGAGGCAAATTCCGTTGAGTGTTCATATCGGTATGCATACTGAGTGGACACGATAGCATTGTTGACATTCAGATAATCGTAATTGCTGTAGCAAACTACTTTTTCGGCTAGCTTACCTATCGCACTCAATATGCTGATCTGCACTTAGTTCCACGGTTGCGTTGCGTTGCCGGACTTATGAATGGGATACAATAGTTGCCCGTTTCTAGTCGACAGGAACAACTCCACTGTCTATTGACATGTTCAAAATGAACAGACATAATGTATGAACATACATTATGTCTGTTTATGCATAACATATGAACATAACATAACATATGAACACATCATAATACGATGAACTAATGCTGATTACATGATGACCGAACATAATAGCCTGGACTTTACTACTCCGTCGAGTGGTAAAGTCCAGGCTCCACTGTGACTGATCGTCCAGGCAATTCCGGACGTGTTCTACGTATTGCCGGTTTTTGCGCGCCATCCGTGCTTGTGACTCATGCCGGGTGCGTCCAGCCGGTTATCGGGACAAATTGCCGGCAGGGCACCGCCGGCCGCCGTACACAGTAGTGTGCGCGTGCCGCAAGCTTAGCTCGCGCTTCTTTGTTTACCGGTCAATTATTCAACTTAAGATGTCTGTCTGCTACGAATTGCGAGATATAATTTTTTTTGGCAGCCCAACCCAGCCTTCCCTGTTTGACACCAGTGTCGGCTCATGTGGGTGGACTAGAACTGCCTGTGGCGCGTGCCACGTGAGAGGTGTTACAAATGTATTCTTTCAAAAACTCCGTAACGGCTGGGCAGATTGAGTGCAAATTTGGTTTGGGTTTAGGGATCCTTCAGCAACCACTTTCCCACAATTCAGTGGCTTGGGTTACTCTGCATGTGTGCACGTGAACACCCCTATTATATATCTCAGGAACGGCTGAGCCGATTTAGTTCAAATGTGGTGTGCGGTTAGAGAGTCTCTAACCGCACATAATATATTTTTGATTTGACACATGAAATGGTACAAAAGTGAACAACGAACAATACAATAATGTTTTAAAATTACACGGAGAAAAATAACAAATTAAAGAGCAGTTGCTTTACGGTAATCGAAGGATACAAAGGAATTTTAGCAATAAGTTAGAAATAAAGCAAAGAACTTGTACTAGCAAGCAGCGATTAGTATAGCCGTGTCGCAGTGTGGGCGCATATACAACTACGGGCCTTGCTAACAAAGGGTCTAGGTTGAAACTTTCATAAAAGGCTTCAAGGTCATCTGTGTCTGACAACAAATGAGGTGGGCGGTTGTGGCATGTGAAGGTATTAGCAGCAAAGGGATTTTTATTTATGAATCAAGAAACAGCGTTTTTTTAATATTTTAAGTATTTGTTTAATTCTTTGTTAACCTTAGGGTAAGTGGTACTCGAAAATAAATATTTATTTGGTCCATTTATATTAAGAATATATCCAATATGTTGTTATGCGACGTCGAATGATATATTTTTTTTTTTATTTATCAGCTGTTGGCAGTTTTTACAGCGCCATTTGTGACGCATCAGAGACGTAAAAGTTANCTGAGACATACATTGAGGCTACTAGAATCCTGTTTCTGTTTCATGATTCCCTAACATGCAATTGCACAATGTCATGTCAGTGTGCATTGTGCAAGTAGTAGGGCTTGTTGTGACTTATAAGATATTAAGAAGAAGAGAAAGGTATCATCTTCTTTCTATTCTCCGGAACACTTGTTCTTCTTAGGTAACAGGTAAGATCTAGTAGAAGTAGGGTGTTAGGTACTACCGTACTACCTAATTGACCTATTACGATTAGCATGACTGGCAAGTTATGAAATCCTCAATGTGGCCTGTCAGTGTTATCAAATATAAAAATAATTATCATGCAGAATGCCTGTAATCAAGCTTTGATGAAAGTGTTGACATTCTTGATTCTTGATATGAGTGTTGACTGATATAGTGACTTGTGTGACTTGCATTAAATTGTTAAAAAAATCAACATGGAATATTTTCGTAACAATTGCTTATAATCAAATGTTTTGAGCTTTGCGAAATTTGAAAATTGCATCTGATTTACGCATTAAGACTGAAAACGTTCAGTGGCTCACGACCTCTAGGTCACGGGCCTTGACCTGACCTAGTCCCGGCCTAGTGCCGCCGTGACTCTGATTAAGTCACAGCGCCGTGAAGCCGGGACCAATTTTATGCATCTCTAGTCTTGACCACTGCGGACTGTGGAGGTTGCAAGATACTGAAAATTCCTCATCGTTTCGCTTAACAGATTTTGGTCATTATGCCATTCCATTGACATTTACTAGCGTTCTATTGTGGCAGATATTTAATAAATAGTCTGATTTAAAGGGAAATGATCACCCTTTTCCACAAAAATGGAGCTAACACTTGAAATCAACAGATGAAACCAAAATATAATGTCAATTCATCACGTTTTGCATAAAACATTTCTACTTAGAGATATTTCAAGTTAAAGTTGATAAGCGTTCCACGCTTTCAATGACCGGTACTTGCCGGCTGCTTTGCAAGATACTTGTGAGATCTTCATGCAAACTGCCGGGCTTTTCCCGTACTTGCTTTTCTTACGCAGAGGCGAGTGGAAAATATAGTTGAATCCTGCTTGTTTCGATCATCATGACCGGCCGATCGTGATACATTTTGATAGCCATTCTGAATACAACAAGGAAACCAAATTATCAGTTTAACTTGGAACCCTGTGGCGGCCAAGTTGTAAACCTGGTTTTGAAATCGTGTTTCATTGAACTTGTCCCGCCATTTACAAGCTTGTATAACTTTGCTATCTGGCCTGTGTACAACACTATGGTTATATATCATTCATTTGGCAACACCATAGTTTTTCCTCAAACTACTCGACAAACAACTTCAACATTGACATACTCAATTCAGAAAATCAACTTTGGAAAACCATCGTACGCGTCATTTTAGTGTCGTGCCGATTTGTTTGCAGGGACATTGTCCAGCGTTGAACAAGTTCGAAACACCGGCGCCAGATATGGCGCGCTTCAATAGTGATGGACAAACACTGCTCATGGGTTTCGAAAGAAGTATATGTACTTTATTTTAGTTTGTAAAATCTTACAACATTGAATGAGGGATTAATTTTATTTCATTCTTAAATTTAAATTCAATCTTTGCTATACCATCACGGAGGCCAAAGAAATTGGTGCTATCAAAAATGAAAGGTGATTATTTCCCTTTAAGCGCACTGTCTTATTGCAAATTGACCAATCTGTTGCAGAAAATGCAGACATGTATGGGAAATGGGAAATCTGTAATGATGGAAATCACTTCCTTTTCCTTATCTATTTGACGAATCTGTGAAAATTTGACTTAATTTGGTGCATTCAATGAGCTTGGATGCTTGAACGAATGTGCAAAGTGTTGCACGGTTTATTGGCAATACCTCATTCATCATTTGATATAATTTGAAATGAACGGCGCCATTGCTAATGTAAAGCCACCGGCTCAGTCCCTGACAATCTCATCATGAACTGACGGTTAGATAACGATAAATCGCAATTTATGTTTTCCCATAGGCTCCTATTATATATAAACGCCGTGAAGCCCACCCTTAAGCCCAATGGCGTAGGCAGTTTGGCCACACAATAGATAAGCTTATTCTGTTTGCATCAGGGAAGGCAATTATATTGTTTTGTGTTGAAGAACAGGCATGTCAACAGTTATGATGGGAAGATAACAGAGCAATGGGGTTGAGTACCTGGGTTGGTTGAGAGTAGGCAACGTGCATCAATATGGTAATTGTTGTGTCCGCTGCCCATTTAAAGGCATATATTGTTAACAATACTTAACTTGTAATGTAATTGGGAAAGAAACAAAATATAGCATACTTAAATGGGTTAAGCTAAATGCACTAGATTGCTTACATTGATGTGGTGCAAAAGAAACATCAGATTAGGCTCATTTGAGTTTTTGCCACTAGGGATTTTGTCAGCCCGTTTTGACCGGTAAAAATCGGTGTCAAAAAACACTTTTTGCCACCCACTGCCAACCCTGCCGTGAACAACGCCATCTGTTTAGTGTAATTTCTGCTTCTAATAGCGCTAGAGCCCTGAAACAAAGTCGAACGTGTCCCGTGTCGCAAGATGAATCTAACGAGACTATTTCCGATGAGTTTGGGTCAACAGGTCATCTTCCAGGTCAGGTCATTGACCTCTATCTGGCCAACATCGCTACTTTTTTAGATGGGTTATATCACACGGCACTCGTCATTTCGTTGCTGATTGAGCTAGAGTCACGGCATAAAATCGAGCGTGTCTGGTGTTTCTAGTGGAATCTAAAAGTATCGAGTTTTATGAACTTAGGTCAGCACTTTACCCTGCAGGTCAGGTCATTGACCTCCAGCCGGCCAACGTAGAGGCTTTCGGTGGCGGGACGCATCGGCCCTTGTCATTTCGCTCCTTATTGAGCTGGAGCTACGACACACAAACTAACTTATCCTTCGCGACCAGAAGAAACATAAGATACCAAGTTTTCGATGATCTTAGGTCAGTGGTTCCCAGCCCTCCCGACACAATTACCCCTTTTCAGCAGTCACAGGAGGTCATTACCCCACCCTTCTAAATTTATACCGATTTATTAAAAGTAGCGTTAATTGTTTCCCAATGTGTTGGTTGTACCTGTTTACACACTTCCATTGGAGCGTCGCAACTCGCAATCCAAACAAAGACTGAGAGCGCAGTCACATGTATGTATTCCCTTTTCTTCACCAATATTTCAATTCCTTTCACGCAGCGCGTGCCGGAAATCCGATGGTGGGCTGATTTGTGCTCTTTAGCTGCTCTGCATGCCATTTTGAACAGACAGGTTTCCGTTTTTAAGCGTTAAGTAAGAGGACGGCGCCCTAAAGCCCCAAGTATCATCATCATCAAATTAAAAGGAACACGTAAGAATAGGTGCGTTTTGTGCAGCTGTTATTTTGTCTGAGTATATTTTTGCCGGGCTGCATCAAAGCTGTCTAAGCGTAACATTTATGGGTCAACTTGACAGGCCTTCGTTACCCCCGCAGAATGGCTCTGTTACCCCAAATGGGGTCATGACCCACCGTTTGTGAACCACTGTCTTAGGTGGATAAGGGTCGCAAAGTTATTACACAGGTCAGTGATCTGACCTACTGAGCAGGAGTTTTAGTCGGCTTGAGCTCACTCACCTGACAGTAGCGTTATTTGTTGACTCGAAGTCATCGGAATTGGTAGCGTCGTGACATTTGTTGGTAGCGTTGTAACTAAGCGTTGATACATTTGTCGGTTGTTTCGGGGTTCCAGCTCAATCATAATTCAAATGAGAATGTCTCCAACGTCACCAATATTTTGCATTTGTACAACGAAGGAAAAGCTTGCAGCTGATTCGCAACATTCGACGCATGCGATACATTCGCATTATATGTACAGTCTAGACCAGACGTCGGCCAAGGTTCAAAACAAGATCCAGGATCCCTATGATCCAAGATCCGGGATCTTGTTGGATCCTGGATTTTGTCGTGCGTCTTGATTTTGCAAGATCATTTTGTCGTGGGATCCTGGACATTATTTATATTGTCGTGGTATCCTGTGTATCCTGGATCCTGGAAAAATCAGTTTGTCGTGAGATCTTGTGGATCTTATTAAGCATATTTCACTGTTTGTGGTGCTAAAATATAACAACACATGTATTTCATGATATTAAAACTCCCATACTCAATGTCAATAGTGTAAGACTTACATGTGGTAATCAGACGGCCAATATCTAAAAAATATCAGGGATCTAGGATCCCTATGATTCAAGATCTGTGATCTTGTTGGATCCTGGATCCTACAGGATTATTTTGTTGTGGGATCCTGTGGAATCCTGGAAAATATGTTTTTCAGAATCCTATGGATATTGGATCTTGGAGAAGAAAACCGTGGGATCCTGTGGATCCTGGATCCTGGAAAATCAGTTTGCCGTTGGATCTTATGCATCTTGGATCCTACTTTTCGGCCTTGTCACATGTCTGGTCTAGACCATATGTTCTGTCCACTTCGTCGACACCACCTGATGTCGATGTGCCTGGCGAATAAATCCTTCCTGAAAACGGCTAGTAGCAGTGCTTTCAGTTCACTATTCGAATACACCATCCATTTCTCTTGGGTGGTGTTTGTTTTCGTCTGCCGGAAGCTGTCTTTGAAAGTGTACTTAAAAGCCTTGCCTAAGCGCACTCGCTTAATTCGATGTCAACATTTTCCATCGGTGCTGTCTGTCGGTGCCCCCTAAGTGTTAGAAACTCATAACGTTATTTTGTGAAAATCACATTTTTTTTACTTTTGACCAGATGCGAACAAATAAATATATTTTCCGCATTTCTGATACAAAACTTGTCTAGGAACTTGACTTTTATTAACATTTATCTATTTATAATTGTGATGTTTTCTCACGGCAAAATCGCTAATCTGGACGTGGTCGAGTTGAGGTCATTCACTTGACCTGGAAGGTCAACCGTTAACCTTAAACCTAAAAATTGCATACCTAGACTCCTCACATGACGGGCAACATGCTGGTTTTTACCGTGTTGCTCTATGTTGCTTGGTTTGGAAGTTAACAGGGGGTTAACGGGGGGGGGGGTTAACTCCCCCTAAAAAAGGGGGAAGTTAACAACAACCTTCCCCACCTCCTCGCAGGCACGGCAGCGGCTGCGCGTGCGGTGGGCGGCAGAAATCATACAATCACCCCGCTTTGGTGCGGGGGCATGTTGGGACAGGAAGTTGAACTTGCCACAGCAAGCCAAGCCATTGAGGGTCACAACCATGCTCGTTTTCCCGTGTTATCTTGTGCTATTCATTAGATCGGCTCCATCGAAAAAGCTTCATTTAAGTTTTTTGCTGACATTTCTGTTGTCAACACAAATTTTCAATAGAAGCACGAAAACACCTATTTTTAGTTTTAATTTTGATTAAACAGTGTAGCCAAGGTTCTATTTTAACCAGAAAACATGCACATTGCAAATGTTTTGCTCTATCCCATTCGTCAATGCATCGTTAACATCCATCGATTTCGCGAGCCGCGGACTCCCTGCTGTAAGCTTCATACAAAGTTCCGTGTTTCGGTGCCGTTTACAGCTTCACGTGTGATTGCACTAAAAACTTTTACCATATTCTTAACCCGCGCCGGGCCGGTGCTCGGCGCCACGTTCCTCGGGCCGGGGGGGGGGGGGGTGTGTTTCGACACCCCCTTCTAACTCGGCTCCTATGGGACCTAGACATAAACCAAA
>VOPJ01001184.1:0-31282 GCA_014673585.1 Semibalanus balanoides
CTCGCTGTCTCTCAGTTCCTCGCAGTCCCTCAGTGTCTCTTATGTCTCTCAGTCTGTAGTCGGCCACCAGAGGCACTAGTGACATTAACAGTAATGTAAATAAAACTAACCAATATTTTTTTTTTAACTTTTTACTCTTATTAAAAATAGTTGTCCTTCACAATTTTTCGTCTCGTTCTGTAATTGTAGAACTATGCCAATTTGAGAGAGATGCAACGGGGAAACGTTTTTTTTGCGAATTTCGCATTTTTGGTGTTACAGGATTTTTCGAGGTTTGAGTAAGGGCAGTAGTCCATTTGCTGTCATAATGCTTACTCTTATCTTTCATAACTTCCTTGGTATAATCGTTTTTCCTTGGTGCAAATTTGACAAAACTTGGTCTGGTGCTACTCTCACACCGACGATGCAGTCTCTGGTGTTACCTACCGCGTTCGGCCCGCAGCGTCGCAGTCTCCGTGTCTTGCGCAGACCGCGATCTCCGTGATCGAAAGGCGCCAGTCACATGGTCAGTGGTGTGTTTTCCCGGGTCCCACGCGCGGCCACGGGTGACCGCGACCCGTGACGGTCGTCACATGATGGCGTGACGTCATAGTTTCTGACGTCATCAGATGATCAGAGATGGTAAACATGAACATACCAGCGCCGCCTGCTACCGCAGAGCCAGCTATGGGTTTCGTCGTGGTTTCGTTGCCTACATCACATTTATCTTGTTGTTTTTTGCCAGCTGTGGCGAGCGTGTCGGTTCGCTCGTTACCACACGCGTCGGGGGTGATTGTGCTTATGGAGCCATACACGCAATTAGGTGGCTGCCAGCCCCCGCCTGTCACGCGCGAACTCCACTCTTTCACGGCTGGACGATGCCATCGAGGCTGATTTCGACACGGTGGACCATGTGTTGCTTGACCTCAATACACGACCGCTTGAAGTGTATGTCTGGTTAATCACATATGGCAGAAAATAAATGAGAGATGCATAATAAGTATCAGCATCCTCATCTCATGGTTTTTACTTTAGAGGACCTTCTACTTTTCTTAGGAAAATCTATAGCGATTCTCGCTTGCAAACCACAAAGCAAACGAATGATAACATCTTTAATTTAATCGCCTATGTCAACATTTAGCCTATATGAACAAGCTTCATGCCCGCATGAGGTGTTCAAGCTTTCTGTCGTCAGTCAGGTCATACGTGCTCCCGTCCCTACACCAAGCCAGCCACCGGCGACGGGCGGGTCACACCTACACCTCCTCCGCCACCGCCCGAGGTCGATCCCATACCGACGGCAGCCGACGGGGCGGCGGGCGACGCGCCACCGGCACCCGGGGAAGTCGCACGCGCCACGTGACCTCACTGGCAGTCACGCCGCGCGCGCGCCGCCGGCCGTCGGGGCGGCTGACGGCTCGGCTGGCGGGGAGGGGTGGGGACAGAGGGCGCTGCGGTCGGCCGGCCGCGGTACGAGCGCCCACACCGTGCCTACTGCCCACGAGCCGGCAGTCGGCAGTCGCGTGCCACGAGTCGTGTAGGCAGGACGTGTCAACACAGGCTCCGTACAGCTGAGGCTGAAAGGAAGAGTGGTTTGGGAGAGAACAGTCCTGGTTGATAGAAGGAAGCAGCCATGCCGAGCAGTGGAAGAACATCCGATAGCAGAAGGGTGAGTTTGGTTTGTCTATGTTTTTGTCTTTTGGTTAACAGTCTAAATCGTTTTGTATTATTTATTTTTCTTCACGTCGGTAACCGTCAAATTTTAACAACTCAAATAGTTATTCACAAGTGACTTGAGTCTGAGTTAGAATGTAGTAGTTGCGAATAAGAAATATATTGCCATATGTTTAACTTGATGATTAAACTAAACGCCTTCTCCTTTTATCGAACGTGATTTTTTGTAGCCTATATTTTTTGTCAAAGAAGCTGTATGCAGCTGCAGCAATTTTTGTATTGCTAACAAAATACAAATTTTAGGTTGCTTTGAGTATGCAACTTGTTTTCCTGACATGAGTTGGCATGATATTCATACAAATCGCCTGTGTCCCTCAGATGAATAAGCCGATCATGGAGAAGCGACGCCGAGCGCGCATCAACGACTGTCTAAACGAGCTGAAGAGCCTGGTGCTGGAGGGCCTGAAGAAGGACCCGGCGCGCCACTCCAAGCTGGAGAAGGCCGACATCTTGGAGATGGCCGTGAACCACCTACGTTCTCTGCAGACCCGGCCGGCAGCACCGGCCGCGCGCTTTCAGGACGGGTACGCCGACTGCGCCAAGGAGGTAGCCTCCTATCTCAACGGTCACCAGGAGCTGGACATGGAGCTGAAGCAGCGGCTGATGGTGCACCTGGCCAGCGCGTACCACCCGCTGGCCACGCCGACCAGCGCCGCGCCGCTGGCCCCGGCTGGGTCGCCCCCAGCAGCAGCCGTGCTGGGCAGCCTGCAGCTGGTGCCCACCGTGCTGGCCGGCGGTGAGGTCGGCTACATCCTGCAGCGGGCGCCGGCTGGGCTGCTGCTGACCACGTCACCACAGGAGCAGGAGCCGGTGGCGGCCCCCCAGCGGCCGCTGTCGGTGTGTACGGAGGAGCCAGCGACGGTCAGCGGCGGCGGCTCTGTCGGCTGCTCATCATCCAGTGTCGGCTCGGCCAGCCCAGCACCCTCGTGGGACCAGCTGAGCGCAGCTCGCCGCCCAGCCCTGAGCTCGTCGGGAGCGCTCGTTCGGCTCGTGGAGGACCGCGCCGACAGCCCGCGGCCTCTCGACCTGGTGGCGCACAACCGCGCCCTGGACGAGGAGGCCCACTGGCGCCCCTGGTGAGCAGCGACGCTGGAGACGTCGTTTCGTGCCTTGGGATACTGCCGCTTCTGGGCTCGTGGAGCCCGCATTCCAACGGGGAGAAGTGGTCATGTGATGTTGGGCCTTATAATGTCTGCTCTCGTGATATGCGCTGTGTACATGTTGTGTGATGTATGTATTCATGCCATTTGTTTCTTCAAGTGCCAATCTGCCGATACTGCTGTGCTGTTGTGTAAAGAGATATTCGATTCGGTTGGCTCAATAATGAACCATAATTGATATGGCTGCTAGTACATAGTGTGTGTTTGTGTGCCATGTGGAGCTTGTACGCTACGTGTGATGAGTACAGAAGTGCCAATGAACGCGCCAGTTCAGATGCACAATACAGCTGCCGAGATCTCTGCCGAAACTTGTTTCACAAATATATCACTGCAACTATATCACAACTATATCACTGCAACTATATCACATCATATGGAGGTTGAAGCCTGATAGCTATGTATCCTAGATACATGTACTCACATTCAGACATGAGAGTCGTGCAGCACAGAAACACCTGCTCACATTCAGACGGACAGTCATGTAGCCTACATATATAGTCACATTAGCCTAGATATATGTAGTCACATTAGGACATGAGTCATGTACTAGATACACCTGGTCACATTCAGACCCCGCTCTGCCCGTCCTGGAGGTGAAGACACGATTATCACCAACTGACTCCACACACCTCTGATAAACTGATGTTTTCCCAAAAGTAATCATGTTACGGATCACTGTCCAGTGTCCATTGTTCTCGAGTCACTTTTTCAATATCTTTATTTTTAATTGCTGACAGCAAAGGGCTTGATACACGTGCTAGATAGCGACAAAAACGCATTTCATAAGTACTAAATTGACACTATCACGCGGCCAAATCAGAATGCAGTGAAGTAAGCAGCTGGAAGAAGCTGAAATGACCACCAGCCACGCTGGCTAGTAAACCTACTGCCGTAACCACGTGCATCAATAATAAAATAACCGAATTCGTGACGATGCTTTTGACTGCAAACAATCTAACCACAATCATGACAGTTTTACGGCAGTAGTCTCTGGTTAAAGTGTCAAGTCTGGTAAAGGTGGACAAAGGCGTTGGCATTGTCTCGGCCTCAGGACCGTCTTTTTATTGGATTCATTTAGACCGACTCGTGGCGCCGTCAGTGGCGGATCCAGGATTCCGTCAAGGATCCACTTAAGTACATGAGCTCCTCATGTATTTAAGTGGATTCCCAGGCCTTGGTAGGTCCCCTCAGGCCTTCTGGGCCCCCTCAAGCTTTGGTGGGCCCTTTTGACTTTGAATACAATTACAGGTCAGAATGGACTTCTATAGTTAAGAACTACCTTACACATGCCAAAATAGGCCTCTGCAAACCAGAATCACTCTTTTCAAGCAGAATGGCCCCCCTGTAGGTCAGAGTGGCAAGGGCGACGCCACCTCTCGAAAGTTTTTTTTTGGGGGGGGAGACGGAAGCATTCTGGAGTTCATTCTTGCCATGCAACGCCCATAGACCTAATGTTAAAATCCGAAAATGTTGGGTGGACACGTCCCTCCGTCCCCTTGGTGGTGGAGCCCCTGCAGAGTGGGCCCTCTGGAGATTAGAGTGGGCCCTCTGGAGGCCGAAGTGACCCCTTCGGAGACCAGTGGAGGCTCGCTGGAGGCTAGATTGGGCAAATTTACTTGCGCTTTTGTTTGAACAACGAAGTGCAATTCGTTTCGAGTCACTTCGATCAGCTATTGTGGGCCTCACTGGCTATTGGGCTCCTTCAAGACTCAAAGGGGAGCATGGCTCTATGCCCCCCCTCTGGATCCGCCACTGGGCGCCATTATTGCTGACGACGATGGTGGTCTGGGACTGCAGCATGGTCCTGTCTGCCAGCTCCACTGACATGTTCCGTATTGTATACCCTGGTCATTCTTATTCAGGCAACAGGGCTCAACAGTCAGCAATCAACAAAGACAGTGATAGTAGGTTTTACCAAGTGGAATCAGGACGAACTCAGCTGTTTCAAAACTGATGTTTAAAGAGAGTATATCACTTTGCTTCTTTTAAATAAACACCGCTTGCTCTGCCAACTATCAAATGGTGACTATCAAAAATAACTACTGGATCAAGGCATTTCTCCCATAAACCGTCACATTATTTCTAAAAACGTCATTTTTAAATTATGGAATGCAGACTCCATCATTTCTGCTTTTGTAAACGTTCAAGATACTGCACCATAGATAACTGTATTAACTACAGTTATCTATGACTGCACATAATTAACCTGAACAACTCAGACACTCGCTGGTCGTCAACAAAGCGGAGGTGAGCCGTAACTGAGAGTGTCGAACAATATTTTTATTTAAGATAAAAAAACGCAAGACGTCTAGCGGACCCTCATAACGCCATGCTCATGATTTTGACTATTATAACTGACAGGAAATAATAAACAACAGTGTGGTGTGCTACCGTACCGTACCGGGTGGAAAGAAAACAGACGAAAATTGTTTAGACTCTATAAACCGTAGGCACATTTGGCGGTTAAGCTTTCGCGTATGGTATCAGGATTAGTTTTTCTTCTTCAGCCAAGACTCAAGTTGACTATTTTAACACAACTCTTACATCATACATACTTTACGAGATAAACCCGTTAAGCAGAAGTGCTACAAATTCATCATAAGGCACGTGGCTGAAACGACAATGATTGTGCACCTCCGGCAAGCATTGTCAAAGATAGGGAGGTATGGTACCCACCACGAATCACAAAGTGTAATATCGTAGGCCACAAGTGTGACAGAGACATGGCAGTTTCATGATGAACTTCTAAGGCGGCTACTGACGTTAATAACAGTGGCAGATTTAACTAACAGCCACGTTTATAGCTGCAGGTATTCGATGCAGCGATGGCAGGCTGTGCTTCGAGCATGAGAAGCGTTTATTTATGAAAACCTTGGATCGGTTTCCGTCACCATTCATTATATTTATCACTCCGGAACAGAATGATGGTAGCTGTTGAGCAGCAGAGTTTCAACCACCACGTTTTCTCACCTGAGCGGTCGAGCGGCGCATCATGCTGCTAGAATAATTCCCTTTCCTTCGAGGAGCAGAAGTCGGTGCTACACAACCGCTAGGCAATTTAAGTAGCTGAGGATATGAGAGAGCTCTCAATAGGTCACTCCTGAGAAGAATTTTAAACCGGTGGTTAGGATCGTACGGCATTTACATGCAGACAAATTTATATTCGGAGGTCAATTCCGCATACGATCAGGTCTATATACGTGCCATAAGTTCAAATCGGGTGAAGTTATACGTTCTCTGAGTATGCATCTGTTACAAACTCAGAGGGTCGACGTGGCAAGATCCACATCTATTCAAATCTGTGTGGTCAGACCAAACCAACTAACCGCACCGCTGAGAGCGTCAGAGACTCTGTGCAGCGCTGACGCCATGCTAGATAGCTTGTGTCATGAATGTGGTGCGTGTGTGAGTAGTGTGACTGGTATTGTCGTTCCTGCGTGCGTGTAAAGTGTGTTGTTCTGTGCAGAGATAGGTGAGTGTGTGATAGAGTTGTGTAGGTAGTGTGAGTCGAGTGTGTGTGATAGTTGTCAGTGTGTGGTTTTATAACGATGATGTGATGTGGTGTGTTGTAGTTGTAGTTATGTATGATGTATTTGTGGAGTTGGCGTCATTGGTTGATCTAGGAGCGCTACTCAGTGACCGAAATTAGTGCGCAATATGATTCAAACTATTAAAGACCTGCACACAACAAAAATTTTGTGTGAACCACCAAGATGTGATGCGCAGAGTTTAAACACCTAGTTGTTTTAGAGTATTCAGTCCTGAAGTCATGCGATCGAATGATTGTGTATGCGCTGGTGAGTTTCGTATTCGTATACCGTCGGTCTGAACTTAAGCTCTAATACGTTCGTGTTCGCTCTTAATCTCCCTTATTACGGCTACAAACCTAGGTTCCCACAAATATTACGTCGCCTTGAACACAATCGGGGTAATTGATATAGCAACATTACACATCCACGCCGTTTCTTAACTGCGAGAGGACTGAGCATTATCATGAGATAGGTCGAGTTCCTAATTCACGGTCATGTCGTCCCACTTGCGTCATTGTAAACCACACGACCCACAGCCCATGCTGACCTTGATAGCTGTAATTGGCGGCTATGATGCATTCTCACATTGACGCAGGTAACGGATCACCCCCTCACCGGCACAAGCGTCGGCACTCACAATAAAATTATACAAGTGCCACTCGCTAACTGCCGAATGTAAGCCTCACTCTATAGAACAGTAACTGCGTCTTACCAAGAGGTCAACGAAAGTCGGTGTAGCGAAAAACTGTGTGTCTGCCACGGGAGTGTGAGATGCATATACGCCAAACAGTATGTCATGCTGTCGTTTTAAATGAGAAATGCCGGATTGAACTGATCAGATTTCGCCTCGCATTAAGAAAAGGCGACTATTCACTGTTACCACCACGTGAACGCTGCACAAGCTCACGAAGACAGCCAGGGCGCTGCTTTTATACAGGCGGTACTATTCTTTGATGTGCAGAATATTTGACTACGGTATGATTCAATTAGCAACAGCCATTTTCAATAGATTTTCTGCTCGCGACTAAAACCGCAAATGATAATGAGTATTCTCATCGTGTCATGAGTATTTTGCAATGTGCTCAAGACTTTTTAGAACAATTTCGAAAATTTACGAGCACATTGTTTATCTGATGATCACGCCAATGCCCCACTATGCGCAACTAGATCAGCCTAAAATAGTGTCATTCTATTACTTAAACGGCCACATTCTTTTTGTCTAGTTCTACATCTTAAATACATCAGATCGACGATTTGTGCATATTCTTACAGAAACACCGTTGAATGGTCGACCGCTACTGCTCGTCTCGTTACATGCTTTCCACAAGAGGCTGACCTATGCGTCGCGAGCAGAGATTACCTCGACTCTTTGAGAGAGACGCGGCCCGACACCATGACTTGCTCCCTGGACGCGAAAGACCGGCTCGTCGTCGCACTTGAGAAGCACACATCTTTGCAAACCGCACGTCCGAGTATCTGACACAGCCTGAGATGACAGTGTTAGCTTGCTGGACATTTGCTGGTCCACAAGACAGTCGACCGTTCGCATCGCACCAGTGTTATCCACCTGATTGATTACCGAGAGGTTCCTGACGCTATATACTCCATACGATGACTGACGTCGTCCTGCACCCCCGCGTGGCGCGACCGACGCTGAACGCGGCGACATTGCTATCCACAAGATAGCATGGACGCGTGCGCACTTGCAATACCACCCTGGAATTAGTGTATGGCTGTGTGACAGGCATAATAAATCTACAGACTTCGACGCGTCGCGAACGAACCAACTGAATTGTGGAGAGGCTTGGTCTACTGGTTTACATTGCTGTCCACAAGGACTGACGCGTCGCACTGGGTGTGTACCGAGCCTGTTAAGGTAGAGCAGCGCTGACACTATGCCGAGTATCTACCGCTTTATGTAACTGATACCGACGGTATATCGGCAACGTACCACTGGGTGCCAGCTGAGCCTGATGCATATATGCTATCCACTGAGAGCACCTAGCGATTCGCGCTCCGCACCCTCGGTGCTACACTACACTAAATAATCCAGGTAGCAGTATATCCTACGAAGACTTGACGCTCGCACGGTATGACAACACCCTCAGAGTATATATTATGCTGACATTGCTATCCACAAGACTGACGCGTCGCATCAGAGTTATCCATCGCTGTAAGAGATGGTTACTGGGAACCCCTACTCTATCTACCACGACATTGACTGACGCGCTCACAGAGGTCACAAGGAGTACCACCTGAATAGCGAGCAGCGTCTTCGGACACCTCCATTATACTCACTAAAAGATCTGACTTGCCAGTGCGGCACGCTAGAACCCACGCACTTGTGGAATGTATCGAGACATTGTATAGGCGTGATGCTAGTTGCGACAAAGACTAGCACGTGCCTTCGCAAGCCGCCCTTGGTACCACCACGAAGAGGTGAGGACGTGACATTGCTGTCACGAAGACGTGGAGGCGCGTCGCACGGTACCACCTGAAGAGAGGCTGATGATGGTTGGCTGGGACAAGTGGGTGAGACAAGCGGGTTCCTGCTCATGGCACAAAGCAGCAGGAACTAGGCAATACAACCGAGTAAGTAGGCAAGTTTTAGAACTACACTCAAAACGCAATGTATACGATTTAAAATATAAACGCTTGCAAAACAGTTGTCAAAAATACCTGATTGAACTTTTGCTCCAGAGACAACAATACTTTTATGATTTATCCATGTGGACTGTGGACGTGGAGTGCTATTCAAAAATAGTTTGATCGGGTTCTGCTTCGTCTATTGCCGTCCCTGAATGTTCAGATGATGGCGTCTGCTTCGTCTATTCCCGTCCCTGAATGCTTAGATGATGGCGCAGCACAAACCCAAGTAAGAAAGGACATTTTATGAAATAGCTCTGATTAACCCGGCCACATTCCTGAGTTTCTGCTGTCCACCCCAGGAGCCAGCTTTAGCCGCGCATCGGACTATCCAATACATCCATCAGGCACACTTTGCGCCTGGTCACAACGTGAGACAGCGTGAGACAGCTGACTCGAGGCAGAGAGAGGCGGCACCGACTCTCCAGTGGCGACATTTTCCCGATCGGCAGCCGAGAATAATGGGCTGCGACCTCGATCGAGCCAGCCGGATAAATCAGACGCCATTCAATCCGTTCACCTGCCTCGAAACATTAATCACAGTGCCAGCGCAGCGCCAGATCAATGATTACCCCCTTCCCCCAACTCCGGGTCTGATCACTGATTACCCCTTCAACCAGTGCCGGGCCTGATCAATGATTACCCCTTCCCCCAGCGCCGGGTCTGATCACTGATCACCCCTTCCCCCAGCGCCGGGTCTGATCACTGATTACCACTTCCACTAGTGCCGAGCCTGATCACTGATTACCCCTTCCCCCAGCGCCGGGTCTGATCACTGATCACCCCTTCCCCCAGCGCCGGGTCTGATCACTGATCACCCCTTCCCCCAGCGCCGGGTCTGATCACTGATTACCACTTCCACTTGTGCCGAGCCTGATCACTGATTACCCCTTACCCAAGCGCCGGGCCTGATCACTGATCACCCTTTCCACCAGTGCCGGGTCTGATCACTAATTACCCCTTCCCCAGCGCCGGGTCTGATCACTGATTACCCCTTCAACCAGTGCCGGGCCTGATCACTGATTACCCCACATTACCCCTTCCACCGGTGGCAGTCTCAAGGTCAGGACCCTGCCGGCGGCGTGGCGGCCCGCAGAACAGTCACCAAATGTATGGAGGGATAGAGATATGTAACTTGCTATGCGAGAGCATTCAGTTTCTTTCTACTGTAGCCAAACATACACAATGTGGATCACGTTAACATTATTATGTTCAGCAGAACACATTTCCAACACAAGAACGGACATATAATCAAAATTTACACCTACGTCATTTGCAGAGCATGACAAACCAAAGACATACCTACGCCTACCATCTCAATGTCTCACAGAGTGCACGTGCGACCTCGACAGGTTCGCTCAGGAAGCCAGTACCTAAGCGTCAGGCGGCACAAACCCTGCCCTCTGATTGGTCAGCACGGCGTCTGTCCACGGACGGCGCCCGCGGCGGTTTTCGACCCGGCGGGACACTTTGTTCAAGGCGATTGGCTGAAATAAGAGGCGTGGGCGCGGACCGAAAGGATTGCCCCTCCAACCGGACCAATTATTGACAGTAGACCTGGTTAGCGTCAGCCGTCCGAGCAACTCATCGCAATAAATGGGACGATGTTCTAATGGCGTGCCCACTTCATATCACTGTCTGAGCCAGGCGACG
The DNA here is from genome assembly GCA_014673585.1 of Semibalanus balanoides. NCBI lineage: Eukaryota > Metazoa > Arthropoda > Thecostraca > Balanomorpha > Balanidae > Semibalanus > Semibalanus balanoides. The sequence goes on from VOPJ01001184.1 coordinate 10,703, forward strand.
TGGCGAGCCCTGCCGAGCCCTGCTAATGGCGGCAGGCGGCTCCCGTAGGCGGCCGCCATCAGATAGCGCTCTCGGGAATTTCGCCAACGCGTGACAGGAGTTGCCAAAGTGAGTGCGGCGGCGATAAAAGAGCAGAATGCTGCAGCTTTGTTTCGCGACTGGTTGACATCATGCCGATAAGAGGCCGCTGTGACGCAGTAACGCTAAGAGCGATGAGCTGCATTATCTTCAGATTCTTGTCGAGTATTCTGGCTTAATGAAGTCAGATGTTTGATACGGAGAATCCACTTCATCGGTGGATTCAGCCTCTTATTTATATATATATATATATATATAATAATATATATATATTATAATATAATATATATATATATTTATATATATATTATTATATCCGAACGAGTCCTAACGACTAACTCTTGTGGCAGAAAGTCCAGATTAGAACGTAAATTTAAAACAGTAACGTCCACATTTATGTTCTTTTCCGTATATATATAATATATATATATATTAGTTATATATATATAATATATATTGGATGGGGCGGGGGGGGGGTAATTTATCTGGGGGTCTTCTGGGTCCTTGACTGGGGGAGTGGGGTCGGGCCGTGAGCAAATCACATTTGATCTAGTGTTAAATTTAGAACTTATCTAACTTACCTCTTATCTATACCCAAAATACGATTTTTCGCCGTATTTTTGTGCACTGAAAACCAAGATAACATCGGTACGTTATCGTCACAAATGCGAAACATGGCCAATTCGCACCATTTTTCGTAATGACTCATATTTTGTATTATCAACGGGGATAATTTCTTGTTATATATTGTATAGAATATGTCTTGTTATTGTTATATATGTTATATAGTGTCTCAAAAATAATATATTTTAGATGCAATGCAGGGTAATTCTTGTTCGGTATGATCAATATAAATTATAGGTACAATACCTAATCGATATTGTTTATTTCAGCAATTTACTATATTTATTGCATTATTGAATCTTTAAAAAATGTCTTGCCCTGCAAAGAAATGCTTAATTGATAGGTAAAAATATGTCAGCAAAAACAAATAAACCTACGTCGTATTTGATACAAAAGTTGTGCATTTCGCTAATTCGCAGGCTTTCTGGTTTCTACCATTCAATGTGTTCTTCTCTTAAAGGGAATAGTTCACCTTTAACATAGGGGTTTGAGTTGAGATAGCCAAGTTGTGGCGCATGCTCGAAAATGACTTGTGACGCTTTCACATTTTCCATTAAACCTCTTAATTATTATTTATTTAATATTCAGTCCTAAAAGTCGGAACCGGGCTTACCCGGTAACTCCAATCGATGATTGGCTGATTTTGGCTGATGTGACGCATAATTATGACGTAGAGATGACGTAAGACTTTGGGAAAAGTGTTTGATAGAAACCTTAGTGCTGGACTGGACAAAAACATATTGTTTCAGTACCTTATTCCCTGGATTGCAAGAATAAACTTTGTGAGGATTTATTGTGATTTTGATGCTTAAATCGTCTATAAAACGTTATTCTCAGCAACATCTCAGAGAAATTATTCAGACGTACCTAGTCTTACAGATGGGCCGAAATCCGTCTTCATCCTTGCTTCTTGAGTGCATGGGTTTCGGATAACTTTCCCGTTTCACTGCACTGATATGGCAAAGAATACACTGTATTCTGGTCGTAACCATGCGAACTACATGTTATAGGCTAAGTTGAAAATGACTTTAACAACAACTTTCAACGTCCATAGATGAACCACGGAAACTTCTTCTTGGATAAACACAAATAACGGCAAAATAATATTTGTATTCTTTGCCGTTTGTTTTATCTATGTGACTTTGCCCATATTAATGATTTATCCCGTCGTCGATTATGCCAAATAAATAAATGAATAAGCTTCGTGATTTGACTTTTGACTCCGTGGTTCTAAAAGTGTTGCATTTTCCCTCATGCCAACAAGTTATTGGGCAAGTACTGTCTTGTATGCGCCACGATCCCTCCAAATCGATGACGTTGATGACATACGTGCTTCTAAGCAAGGCTCCCGATTTTCGCATTATTAGAGGAAAAAAAAAATATTACCAAATAATTGACATTTTAATTTGCTTTTTCCGCGTAAATATAGGTTTCTTTGACTTACTGGTAATATGATATTTAATTTCTTGCTTCTCTTCATCATTTCTGAGCTTTATCTATTTTTTTTTTTCAAGGTGAACTATTCCCTTTTAAGGGAGTGTGCCTACTCTTTTGAAATGTCAAATATATTTTTTACGGTAAGAAGCTATTGGTATCATGGTTACGATAAAATTCACGTTGGAGCCCCTTTAGTTTTTACTTATATTCTGTTTTGCATTTGTTTTGTTTCAAAACTCATAAACGATCACCACTATAAACAGAGTAACTAAGATGTTACCTACAATGGCGCACCAAAGACAATAAACAAACCCATACAAACAATGTATGGGGTTGTTTATAGTTTTCGAGGCTCTGTTCGGCAGCTGCTATCAGTGCTCACGAGTTGTTTTCTATTGACCAGCGCTAACATTATATGCTAGCGTTGTAATTTAAAATAAATGCTTCTAGTAGCGAAAGCTCTCTGGCGAATATCGATAATTTTGTCCTCCGGAATGATCTTGGTGAACTTGAAATATCTCAGCAACAATAGTGAATCTGGGGAAATGAAGTAGGTACATGGCTAAATTAATAAAAATATGTTCTACAGACTAGTGTCAACAACTCCACATGACCCATGTGAGTAGGCACACTCCATTTAAGCAGTAACGCTCTGATGTATACCCGACTAGTGTGAGTTGCCCCAAATAATCTTACTGCTGCCCCGGGAAGCATCTTCTGCCCCCAAATTTGAAAAGCTTTCCGAAATTTCCCAAATCTGTCCCAATTTTGATGTGTGGGTGCCCCGACGAGATCTCGTCGAAACCTACCACATTTGTCATACTGACACCTTGGATATACCTAATTGATATCGCCACCGCGCAAAAGTTACGTTGGTTGTGATTCGCTTCAGATCAAAATAGCGTCAGACGCGCCGCTGTACCTGCTCCCTACTGCTACCAAATTGCTACCAAATAGAGGAAACACGAAGGAGGCAAAACATAGTTTTTTTATAAGTCTATAAGACTTATTTTTTGCAGTCAGTAGGTACATTTTTTTCATTACCAGCTCCAATGTATTTTTTACTGTTTTAAGGAGGGGGGGGGGGCTAATTTCTATTGACGCCGCTGTCGAGCGTGGAATGGGAAGAGGGGCTTTTGGGGGCCCCCCTATTCGATATTTCGTTAATTCGTTTCTGTAGTTTTTCTAGATCATGTTGAAGGGATTTTTTTTATTTGTTAAGAATCGGAAGAGTAGATCTCGAGATCTCAAGGGGGTCGATTTCGACCCTCTTTTGCCACTAATAAGGGTGGCTGGCCAGGAGCCTGCCACTAGTAGAAGGGAGTACCATCAAAATCTACAAAATAAGTATTTCTCCCCGGACTTGACCCACTTACTCGTCCAAGCTGGGCGGGCTGAAGCCAACTGGGGGGGGGGGGCTGAAACACCCCTCCTCGACTGAATAGGAGTCTACACCTCTAGTCATTGCCTATAGGGGAGAACGGGGCACGTTCTGTCACGGGGCACATTATGTCAGCGGGGTTTCCTCGTGAACTATCCAGCCGCAGGTATATTGTTGTTCGTAACATATGTTCCTTGTGCGTTGCAGTGACCCCGTGGTACTATAAACACAACATGCCTGCGACCAGATTTGTCCAATTTGGAAAAAGTTTGTTTTCAACAGAAATCCAAACTTTTTATAATCGTGAACAAAACTTGGTTTTGTGGCCATTCAGATATTTTATAGTGTCTGGAAATGTGTCCATGGGCCTATAGAATGTCGAAAAACATTGTGCTGAGCGTTATTCTGCCCCATTCTCCCAAGTTTTCAGTAAAAACCGAAAGTGTGACCTGTGATCGAGTGGTAGGTTTCTTCACCAATCTGGGGCAGGTTCCAGTCACTGATTCTGTTTCAATGATTCCTAGTTCACATCGCTTTATAAAGACATAAAAATTGTTGCCTGTTGTTTACAGTATGTACACTACTTCACAAGCGTAAAACGAATCGGGTGGTTGCCGATTGCAGGTCACGAGCGGCCAGAATTACGTTAAACCTGCGGGGGCAGGATTTCTGCCCCCCCCCCCGATTACTCGAAAGAACCGCTAGGCCGATTCCGATGGAAGAACACCATTCGATTCGTCGTGACAAAATCTTTCTTTTGTACCCCGAAATTGCTTTTTTATTCAAAAATGGGGGGCCAAGGGGCAACACATTCGAAAATATTGGATGTTTTTGAAAGTTCCTTTTAGCCATGTCATTCGACCGATTTTTATGCAAAAAGCGTTTTTGAGCTTCTTATGTCATGGTCTTTAATGTATGAAAATCGTGAACATTATCGTTCACATTTACACGTGGTGATCTGGGCCGTACTCAGGGACTCTGAAACCGTATTGCATAGACAATAGGGATAACCAAGAAAACGGCGAACAAACAAGCATAATATAGATATAGGGATCGTAGCTCTCGCCGTCATTTTTACAATCTTGACTCGGTGGCTCATCTATGAAATTAAACCCTCTCTCCCCCTGCAGGTACCACCACGAAATGAACCGATGTCTTCCTTCCAGGTGCCGATGAACAGGCATGCCCCATCAATGAACCAGAATCGTCCCACACCCATTCGGTGACAGAACGTGCCCCGATATGAACTGGCGATATGGCTTTTCCTCGTCACACAACTATGAGTTTTTGTGCATCGCCATATTAACACACTGGTGTCGAAACAAAACTGGATTACCACTTGAACTCCTTAAAAACGATTTGAAGCTTATTGTGTATTGTAACAGTATTGGAAAGTGTCATTCACCAACTCTGAAAAGTGTGCCCGCCAGGGCCAATTAACAAAAAAGTGACAGAACGTGCCCCGGTCTCCCCTATACATAGATAACTGTAGTAATTATGTAATAAGTTAACTAAATAACATATATTTAAAGGGACACTGCCTCTTCCGGATGATATCGCAAAAACATACTAAAACAAGTCTAAGGGACTACATATTATTTGTATTCGTCCTCATATGCTAACGAAAGCAGCGCAAATACAACCAGCAGACGCCTTAAACGGCGAAGGACGAGCGAGTCCGAAAAAATCCGCGTCAATTTATCACCCGTCCAACGGAGTTTCGTCTTGTGCAAAGCATGCTTTTTAATTATTTTCGCATTGTGTTGTTTGCACCGTCGCAAATAATCCGAAACTAAACGATACTTTGAACTAAATAGGTTTTGAGCTGTTATTTAAATTTGCAATATAAGCTTCATGTTTGTAGGCAAAAATTCATTTTGGTGGTATTAGATGGATTTGATTTTGCCTTTACAGCCGCCATCATTTTTTATTCCGTCTAGACCCTTTGCGTTTTGAGCTACGGCGCGGTGTAATTAAGGAAATATTATAAATCGTCAATAAAGAATATTACTGACAGATTTAAACACTGATAATACTGATGCAAACATAATTTTTGATGCATTTTAGAGACGGTACATTGGTCTACAATGGTGTTATGGTTCATCGCTTTAACGTACCCATTAGGTGCTGAGCACTGATTTAAATTGTGAAGAGTCATAACAACTATGATTTGCGCTTATGTTAGCAGTAACTTTGCACGTTCCACGCGCCGCTGATCGCACATTAGTGCATACGTCCGGGACGGATCGTTTCTCTAACGCGTCTGTGTTTGACCCGTGTCTTTACGACTTTTGGTTGCCGAGATAGGTTCCGGTATTCAACGAATGTTTTGCATGTAATTTTCGTGGACGAACAGGGTGCAGTGGCGCACGGGTGCAGGTGACCCAGGTTTGACCTGTTCTGTAACATCTGCCAGTGGTTGGTCTCCAGCCTCAAATCAATTTTAGCTCTATAGTCCAGCCGTTTCTCAGCTACGCAGGATAATACTTTTCTGACACCCCTGACGCGGCACTTGTCACGCGCCATGCTGACCCATCACATTGAATAAAAACATGTAAATATCCATTAATTGTCATTGAATGGGCTATCAGATGGCGAAAACCGCTTTGTCATCGGCAAGCGGGAATTAAAAGCCAGCGTCGCGGTCTGGCCGGCCCGGCCGGGCCGGGGTCGGGTCGCCGCTTATATGTGAGAAAAATCCGGTATTCAATGAGGACTCGCTCCGCGCTTCGCGCTCGCTCGTAAAAACTATAATTTGTTAATTTTTCATAATATTATAAAAACGGTTTGCGATTTCCACACACCACTAGATAATATGACAGCGATTGAGCACCAAAAAGCAGCGCAGTTCAGACATTTCCGTATTTGTAAACAAAACTGTACAGGGAGTACCTTAAAACAATGTAAACAATCCGATAAAAAAACTCTGTTGGAAAAAACTTAATTAATGATTAGAGCGAAAAATCCTTCGGTAAAAACCTTTCCCTTCGGTCAAAACCTTTCCTTTATATGCCTATTAATGAGGCATGAGCTTAAGTCAGCATAGTAAGACATTATTTTTTTTCTAACATAACAAATATCGACAGAATGCTTGAGCAAAAAATATCATCATTTTCCATAGTTGCACAACGCTGCAATTAATTGTTTTTTGCGTAGTGGTGGCGGACTCGTCAAGCTCATTGGCTGGAAGAAAACTGAACTTTGAACGATGATATTGGGCGACTGGGCGCGAATAAAATAAAACGGTCTTCATGGTGCTCATCAAAGCCGATTGCTATTTAACATATCAAATTTTACTTTGAACAGACAGTAAAAATTAACAAGCTGCCGATGGCTGAGTCAGTTCCAATATATGTGTTGCGAACTGTGAAACCAGTCGTCAAATCTTCACAAGACGGCTTACCATCATTTTCGAAGTCAATAGAGTGTCAATCACTAGCTTATTCGTTGAACTGAAAGCCATGCTATGTAAAAATCCTATCCAAAATACATGGTATGGACAAAGGATACACCAATTCAGACAGATACACTTTCCAGTATTTCCACATGTCTTCTTGTATCGATAGATCGCCGTTTCAGCTCCAGCCACCACTTTAAATTAAACCCGGCTGACCCAACAGGTCAGTTTCATTCCCGTCTCAAAGCTCGGAGCGGCCTGTGTAGAGGTTCTGAAACTGGCCGCCTCGTGCAGACACTCACCTCCCGCCACACCTCCCGCCACGCACCATTTACCGCTCCAACAGCCGACTGGTCAGCCTTGAACAGCTCCGTCAGCTCCGGGCTGTCACAGCGGCTGACAGCTGCGGCCACGCTACTGCACGTGTACTCAGTGTCGGCCAGAGCCACTCGGAGCCGCCCAAAGCCACTCGGAGCCGCCCAGAGCCGCTCGGAGCCGCCCAGAGCGGCTCAGAGCCGCCCAGAGCCACTCGGAGCCGCCGGAGCCGCCCAGAGCCACTCGGGAAGCCGCCCAAAGCACTCGGAGCCGCCCAGAGCCGCTTCGGAGCCCCCAAGAGCCGCTCGGAGCCGCCCAGAGCCACTCGAGCCGCCCAATAGCCACTCGAGCCCGCCAGAGCCGCTCGGAGCCGCCCAAGAGCGCTCGGAGCCGCCCAGAGCCCTCGGATCCGCCCAAAGGCCACGTCGAAGCCGCTCAGAGCCGCTCGGGCCGCCCAGAGCCACTTCGGAGCTGCCCAAGAAGCCCGCTCGGAGGCCCCCAGAGCGCTCGGAGGCCGCCCAGAGCCACTCGGAGGCCCGCCCAGAGCCTGCTCAGTTAGCCGCCAGAGCCACTCGAGCCGCCCAGAGCCACTCGGAGCTGCCCAGAGCCGCTCGGAGCCACCCAGAGCCGCTCGGAGCCGCCCAGAGCCACTCGGAGCCGCCCAGAGCCGCTCAGAGCCGCCCAGATCGCTCGAAGCCGCCGAGCCCGCTCGGAGCCGCCCAGAGCCCGCTTCAGAGCCGCCCAGAGAGTGGCCCATAGCCGCTTAGGAGCCACTCGAATGCGCCAGGCGCCCGGAGCCGCCCAGAGCCCTCAGAGCCGCCCAGAGAGTGGCCCATAGCCGCTTAGAGCCACTCGAAGGCGCCCAGAGCCACACGGATCCGCCCAGAGCCACTCAGAGCCGCCCAGAGCCGCTAGAAGGCGCACATAGCTGCCTAGAGCCGCTCGGAGCCGCCCAGAGAGCGGCCCATAGCCGCTTAGAGCCACTCGAAGGCGCCAGAAGCCGCCCAGAGAGCCGCCCCGAGAGCCGCCCCGAGAGCCGCCCAGAGAGCCGCCCCGAGAGCCGCCCCGAGAGCCACCTAGAGAGCCGCCCAGAGAGCCGCCCAGAGAGCCGCCCAGAGAACCACCCAGAGAGCCGGCTAGAGAGCCGCCCAGAGAGCCGCCTAGAGAGCCGCCCAGAGAGCCGCCCAGAGAGCCGCCCAGAGAACCACCCAGAGCTGCTATTGAGCGCGGCCCAGCGCTGAGCGCGCTCAATAGGGAGCGTGGCCTTCGAATGGTCGTTCTCGAATTCGCGGTCTGTCCGCACGCCATTAGGATAAATGAGGGCCGTTTGTGTTCCAGCGAAAATGAGAGTGCGGCAGGCGCTTATTACAGGTGGGCCAAGTAACGCACTTCTTTTGAAAGCATTTGGGAAAATGACGTGGACGTCTTGTGCTAGTTTAAGCGATACAGGAACTGTCCACGCTGAAAGAGGCCTCAGGGTCGCACCCACATGCCACATTTATCCTAAACGAGGACGTCACAATAATTATGCCATTGACACCGTTTCCATTCGAGCCGACCACATGACTGTCTGTCTATTTGCCCAGATGCTGCTGAGAGCCGGTACCTGCAGCCCAGTTGCTATCGGTTCGCTTTACACTCATTGTTCGACGGGATGTCAAATGTCAACGACACGCGGCTGATTGCAGCGGGAAACTGTGATGCTAGGCCACTGGCTCTTTGGTGGTAAGCTGGTGATCGGCCGCTGGCTCTTTGGTGGTAAACTGGCGATCGGCCGCTGGCAAAAGAACGCCAAAGGAACGCCCAAGGAACGTCTTTGGGACGCATCTGGTTTTCCGATGGGACGCCGATGTTCGATCTCCGGTCCTCCGATAGACGCCGATGATCGGTTGCTGGTCCGATCCGATGGGACGCCGATGGCATACCGCGCCGCTGCGATAAAGGACTGTGGTGTGGACCGGACGGCTGTAGGCGACTGCGACTGCGGACGGCTGGGGACGCTGCGTTCGTCCCCTGCGGACCACAGCATTCCATCACGTCCAGCGCTGGCCAACGGGTTAGCGCCACTGAGCGGAGGGAGCCGCGAGACCACGTGGCGGCAGGCTCACCACGCCAGGCGGCCACACAGCCGGGACAGACACCCACCGAGTAAAGACCACAGGCTGCCACCACCGACACAGCCGGGACAGACACCCACCGAGTCAAGACCACAGGCTGCCGCCACCGACACACGCCGGGACAGACACCTCACCGGTAAGACACAGGCTGCCGCCGACGACACAGGCCGGAAGACCCTCACCGAGTCAAGACCACAGGCTGCCGCCACGACATGACAGCCGGGAACAGACACCCACACGAGTCAGCGAACCACAAGGCTGCCACCACCGACACAGCCGGGACAGACACCCACCGAGTCAAGACCACAGGCTGCCGCCACCGACACAGCCGGGACAGACACCCGCCAAGTCAAGACCACAGGCTGCCACCACCGACACAGCCGGGACAGACACCCACCGAGTCAGGACCACAGGCTGCCGCCACCGACACAGCCGGGACAGACACCCACCGAGTCAAGACCACAGGCTGCCACCACCGACACAGCCGGACAGACACCCACCGAGTCAAGACACGAGGCTGGCGCCACTGACACAGGCGGGAAAGAACATACCACCGAGTCAGGACCACAGGCTGCCACCAACCGACACAGCGGGACAGACAAAACCCCCGAGTCAAGACCACAGCTGCTGCCACCGACACAGCCGGGACAGACACCCACCGAGTCAAGACCACAGGCTGCCGCCACCGACACAGCCGGGACATGTTGCCAAGCCTGAGCCCTCAGCCTGACACCGGTACACTCTCTGTCATTCGGTACTCTGACACCGGTAGGTACACTCTCTGACACCGGTACTCTCTCTGCCACCTGGTACTCTGACAGCGGTACTCTATCTCTGTCACCTGGTACTCTGACACCGGTACACTCTCTGTCACCAAGTACTCTGACACCGGTAGGTACACTCTCTGCCAGCTGGTACTCTGACACCGGTACACTCTCTGCCACCTGGTACTCTGACACCGGTACACTCTCTGCCACATGGTACTCTGACACCGATACTCTCTCTCTCTCTCTCTCTCTCTCTCTCTCTGCCACCTGGTACTGTGATACCGGTACTCTCTCTGCCACCTGGTACTCTGACACCGGTACTCTCTCTGCCACCTGGTACCCTGAAACCTTTCCCGGCCAGCTCCATCAGCTGCCGTCGCTGCAGTGCAGTGATGCAGATATTATGTGAATGGCATTGCCGAGCCTCGTGGTATAGATCTACAACGCTCCACCTCACTCCACGACTGCCCCTTAGGTGTCCCTCAGGTGTCCCTCAGGTGTCCCTCAGGTGTCCCTCAGGTGTCCCTCAGGTGTTCCTCAGGTGTCCCTCAGGTGTCCCTTGGGTGTCCCTCAGAAGTCCCTCTGGTGTCCCTCAGGTGTCCCTCGGGTGTCCCTCGGGTGTCCCTCAGAAGTCCCTCGGGTGTCCCTCGGGTGTCCCTCGGGTGTCCCTCAGGTGTCCCTCAGGACTGTCCCTCAGGTGTCCCTCGGGTGTCCCTCGGGTGTCCCTCGGGTGTCCCTCGGGTGTCCCTCAGGTGTCCCTCAGGTGTCCCACAGGATTGTCCCTCGGGTGTCCCTCGGGTGTCCCTCGGGTGTCCCTCAGGTGTCCCTCAGGTGTCCCTCCAGGCGTCCCTCAGGTGTCCCTTCAGGTGTCCCTCAGTGTGTCCCTCAGGTGTCCCTCAGGTGTCCCACAGGATTGTCCTGGGTGTCCCTTCGTGTGTCCCTCGGGTGTCCCACAGATGTCCCTCAGGTGTATTCCCTCAGGTGTCCCTCGGAGTGTCCCACAGGATTGTCCCTCAGGTGTCCCTCAGGTGTCCCTCAGGTTTGTCCCTCAGAGGTCCCTCAGGTGTTCCACAGGATTGTCCCTCGGGTCTTCCCTCGGGATCCCGTGGCGTCCCTCAGGTTTGTCCCTCAGGCTTGTCCCTCAGGTGTGCCCTCAGGTGTCCCACAGGATTGTCCCTCAGGTGTCCCTCAGGTGTCCCTCGGGTGTACCACAGGATTGTCCCTCAGGTGTCCCTCGGGTGTCCCTCAGGTGTCCCTCAGGTGTCCCACAGGATTGTCCCTCAGGTGTCCCTCAGGTGTCCCACAGGATTGTCCTTCAGGTGTCCCACAGGATTGTCCCTCAGGTGTCCCTCAGGTGTCCCTCAGGTGTCCCTCAGGATTGTCCCACAGGATTGTCCCGTGGTGTCCCCGGTGAGATAAACAGACGTGTTATCGCCAGATTGGTCGACAGATAGCTGCAGTGGCGGCACCTCTGACAGCGGCTGATACACATCTCCGCCAGATGAGCCCGGAACAGCGGCACCCTGCAGCTGCCAGCTGAGGTGCAGGCCTCACCGCCCCGGCCACACCGCTCAGCCTCACCGCCTTGGTCACACCGCTCAGCTTCACCGCTCAGCCGCCGTTACCGCGGCGCTGTTTCGGTTGACTGCGCTGCTTCTGTTGATATTGGTGACCAGTGGTGCAAAATTACCTCTAGTTGCTGGGCTAGAAATCTGGCATCTTTTATCTCTGTTCGTGTTGGTGTAAGACCGCTGTTGATAGTGCTGTTGGTAACAGCGACAAGTTATAAGAAAATGCTTACATATTAATTGATGAGCTTCTTCTAGATGGGTGCTGAATTCGCTGACAGAATATTTCTGCCGAAAAACACTGGAAGGAGTGGATGTTCTTCATTATTCAAAGCTCAAGACCCAATGAATAATAGTGAACTGGGCAGCTGAAAATGGCCCTCCAGAATAGCCACCTCATGTCCTCTTGGTTCTTTGCACCTCATTCACAGATCACTCAGCCACGTTTCGGCCCGAAATGAAGTGCTCGCCTCTTTTCCTGCCGCCTGTCTGATCGTGGAAAGATAAGCTCGCAGCTTTGAATCTCTCCGCTGATCGTATCTGTTCCGTGGCACCATCTGTCGATGGGGATCTAATCTGACCATTGATGTTATCGCACGCGCGAGGAAGGGTGGGCGGCAGCGGGGTCTTTTGACGGTCCTGTCCGGACACATACCAGCATACCCGGCTCGGGTAACCGCAGCGAAAATAGACATCTTCCCGGTTACCAGCTGCACACAGGCCATCGCTTTTGAGATTAACCAATAGTCAATACAACGCGGCTATCCAAGGGAGGTAAATGGTAGCCTGCATATGCTGCGTGTTTAAGGTTTTTCTCTTGACTTGAGGTCTGTCCTCGCAAGGGTCTTTACATGTGTGTATGCTTTTCCGCCAGTGATGCATACTCCATAGAGTCAATCATGGATCAATTTAAACAATTTATATACAAATTTAAATTAAATACAAATTAAGATCAATTGAAACACAAACATCACACGCATACTAACTAACAAGTAAAAAGAGTTAGCTGAACTGCCTTGGTCTTGTTTACACATTCTTAGCTGAACGGTCTTACTACTGCTTTTTCAAATTCACCATTGGCCGCTCCGCTCGGAGGTGCCAGAAGCCGACCAGAGAGCCGCCCAGAGAACCACCCAAAGAGCCGCCCAGAGAGCCGCCCAGAGAGCCGCCCAGAGAACCACCCAGAGAGCCGCCCAGAGAGCCACCCAGAGAGTCGCCCGGAGAGCCTATAAGGACCAAATGACCAAAGCTTGTCTCGGACCAAAGCTTGCCTTGCCGAGACAGATGCCATGGAATAGGGACGCACTCAGATATTTGAGTGAAGCTGATGAACCTAAGCTGAGTATCGTGAACTGTTTTTAAGATCAAAAGCTGATCTATCAACGCTCATTTTTTTAGGTGTCTTGTGGACGAAGCGCTTGCCAGTGAAGATCTGATGAATCGGTGCTGATACATTCTCTGAGTTACTAAACACACAAAGGTGTGATGGATAACAATTATCGCACCATCTATCTCCTGAGAATACCACAGGAAGCAATGCTGGAGTACAGTGACCTTAGCCGAGATAGCACCTGTAATTGAATTAAGTGGATCATAATCGCCACCTGTCTGTCGGACATTCTATCTGCCGAGAATTAAGCTGTGTCCTGGAAGCATTATCGATCATTTATTCTGGTAATTAGCTGCTCGGTGTGTGGCGGGTGCTGTTCAGTTTTTGCCTGCCATGTTCCCAGGCTCCGGTCCAGCCTCTGCTGCGGTATCCCAGTCATAATGGCGGCGCGTGACGTCATCTGAGAAGACCCTATTGTTCTCAGGCTCCGGTCCAGCCTCTGCCGCGGTTATCCCAGTCATAATGCGGCGCGTGACGTTCATCTGAGAGACCTATGTTCTCCAGGGCTCACGGTCTCCGAGCCTCTGCCTGCGGGTATCCCCGTTCATAATGGCGGCGCAGTGACTCATAACTGAGAAGACCCTATTTCTAGGCTCCGGTCCAAGCTCTGCCGCGGTTCCCAGTCATAATGGCGGCGCGTTGACGTGCATCTGCAGAAGACCCTATGTTCTCAGGCTCCGGTCCAGCTCTGCCGCGGTATCCACAGTCATAATGGCGGCGCGTGACGTTCATCTGAGAAGACCCTATGTTTCAGGCTCCGGTCAGCCTTTGCTGCGGTATCCCAGTATAATGGCGGCGCGTGACGTCATCTGAGAAGACCCTATGTTCTCAGGCTCCGGTTCAGGCCTCTGCCGCGTATTCCCAGTATAATGGGGCGCGTGACGTCATCTGAGAAAGACCCTATGGTTCTCAGGCTCCGGTCAGCCTTTTGCTGCGGTATCCAGTCATAAATGGACGGCGCGTGGACACGTCATCTGAGAAGACCCTATGTTCTCAGGCTCCGGTCCAGCCTCTGGCCGCCGGTACCCAGTCATAATGGCGGCGCGTGACGTCATCTGAGAAAGACCCTTATGTTCTCAGGCTCCGGTCCAGCCTCTGCCGCGGTATCCCAGTCATAATGGCGGCGCGTGACGTCATCTCGAGAGACCCTATGTTCTCAGGCTCCGGTCCGCCTCCTGCCCGGTTATCCCAGTCACTAATGGCGGCGGCGTGACGTATCTGAGAAGACCCTATGTTCTCAGGCTCCGTCAGCCTCTGCCGCCGGTATCCCAGTCATAATGGGCGGCGGCGTGACGTCATCTGAGAGACCCTTATGTTCTCAGGCTCCGATCCAGCCTTGCTTGCGGTATCCCAGGCATAATGGCGGCCGACGTGACGTTCATCTGAGAGACCCTATGTTCTAGGCTCCGGTTCCAGCTCTGCCGCGGCTTATTATCCCAGTCATAATGGCGCGTACCGTGACGTCATCTGAGAAGACCCTATGTTCTCAGGCTCCGGTCCAGCCTCTGCTGCGGTATCCCAGTCATAATGGCGGCGCATGGGCTTAGCTTCAGTGGACAGCAGGTGTCAGCTGATGGCCGGACATGGAATGGGCTTTGTTCAGACTTCAGACTGAAGAATTCAGACTCCAGCGGAGACGAAGACGTGGCTTTCCGTCTCGCAGACTGACGGCATAGTATAATGAAATTAATAATATTGATGGTGTGGAAATAGCAAAAGGTAAATATCATTGGCGACTTCCTAAAACCTGTTCGGGGCTTATATATAGTGAAGGACAAAGTTGCTTGTGATGAGGAGACAAAAGTCAAGTCAGCGAGCGTGAATGACTGATTCGAGGGTTTTCACCATAGCATGATTTGACATAATCTAAAAATGTATCCAACCTCCGCATTTTTTTCAGCTCTTTTGACCGCAGAATTTGATGCTGTATACCTACACGTAGAATTAGACTGCACAGTGCGAACGAACGGACAAGCCTGTAGTTTATCCGCCCCTCCGCCCATCTCCTCTAATCTGAATAGCGTCTTGGTCAGTTTTAGTGCTGCATCTGGCGCCTGACGCGTGTTTCCCACCTGTCTGTGGCGTCTGATCAGATGCGCGGCATGTGTTGCCTCACATCCTGACAGAGGAGCGGCTGGTGGCCGGCTGGACGGCACATCAGCTCCGCCTGCTGCACCGCCCACGGTCCGTCTGTCTGTCTGTCCACCTGCTGCTACTGCTGCTGCTGCTGTAACATACACACACAGCACACACAACACGCACACCAACACCGTGCAGACGGCGCCGTCAGCTGGCCCTCCTGGTCCGGCCGCCTGGGCACCAAGCTGGCCCTCCTGGTCCGGCCGCCTGGCCGGGCACCACCTGCAGCAGCGCTCCAAACACGTCCGGTCAACACATGCCCGCCACAGCCGGCAGAAAATGGCGGGCCGTCGGCGAAGACGCGCCGATTTTATCAGGCTACATAGGCGAGTGCTATAAGGATAGGCGAGCGCTAACAAAGTTAGCGTTAGGGCCCCCCAATCATTTTCATAAATTTACACCGCTGCTCCCTTCCCCAGTGGCGACGCCCCTGGCTTTTTGCATCAGGTTTATTATACAGAACCTTGCTGACAAAGGGGAAAAAATCAGGTAAACATGTGTAGAAGTCTGTCTGTAACAAACTGCAAACTGTCCAGTAGTGATGGTTTGCAGAATTTTGAGAGAAAAACACCACACTTTCGATGTCATATGTGATTTTTTTACGGAACGTTAAAATCCGCAACGTCAAAGTGGGGGGGGGGGCGCCGCCCCCGTGGTCCCAAGGTTGGGCGGGCAAGCGCTCCCGCTACCCCCTGTTCCCGAGCCTATGGAATAGGCTGACCGAAAAGTGTCCAAAAAATTTATAAGCCTGTCCGGCCAATTACCAAATTGGTCACACAATTTTTTCGGTTACAAAAATTTTCGTATCTGATTGACACCACTAGTAGCAGCATGCAGAAAACCTAGCGCGTTCGGACAACACTCTTGTCACTGCATGTGCCTCCTCGGTTCGATTTATTTCTATTTCGCAGCTATTTTGCGCGCGAAACGCTACAGCAGTGAAGGTGCAGACTCTTAGACGGCGAATTCTCGATATAGACTCTACAGCGACACAACTGAGAGAGACCAGCAGATGCTCGTTACGTATCAGTGCAGTGCAGGGCGAGCAACTCCTCTCCGTGTGCTGATCAGACCAGACGTAAACGCCCTGCCCGCCCACCGTTCACCAGGTGGAATGAAGCTGGTGCTGACTCCGGCAGGTGGCATTCGTCCACAAGAAAGACCACTTCCCTTTCCAGCATAGATGCCAGGCTTTAGCGGAGCCGCTCCTTCTCAAATGTCGTCTCGAGTTGCCGCTGTCCAGCCCATCCCCGTAATTATGCATTCTTTAAGTGGCAAAACCGAATACAATCCGTTTTATATAACTCATGGAATTTTTATATCAAGTTATTTAATAAATTATTCAAAGTTGCTGCGAGGAACATGTTAAACGTTATTAATATTATCGGTATCATTGACCTTATCCTCATATTTCAGAAATAAAACTTCAAAAAATACTTGTTTATTGATATTTCGGTCGCAGGCCTATTTCAAAATTACATATATCAATATAAAATGTTCACAAGTATTTTTTAAAGTTTTATTTTCTGAAATATAATACGAGGATAAGGTCAATTATACCGATAAAATCAAGTTATTTCGATTCATTTTCTATTCGATTCTGGAAAAGGTCTTCTGATGAATGGGGATCGTCTGGCACCAAATACAAAATATATTTCATAACATTTGAGCTTCATCAACGCAGCAAAAATGCAGCAAGGCAGAAACATTGGATGAATAAATGTAAGGTTTCATAATACCTCTATTATCAATATGGGTATTTGAGAGTCTGCCCCTGTAGCTAAGTGAGAGAGCGCTGGATTTCTGACCTATCCCGGTAGTGGCAGCCCGGGTTCGAGTCGCTTCGGGGCACCCAATTTGCTCCTGACTGGGATGGCCTGCATGCAGCCCGTGGCAGCGGTCGCACTCAAGGCCAAGTGACGTCAGTGAGCGGGGCGGACCATGTCCAGGTATGTCGGGCACGTACAACTTTCGTCTCTTAATTCTGCCGGCCAACAGGAATTGCGCGATCGGGTGGTGAGGTCAGGACCTGCGCAACAGGCTCTGCTTAGCGCGGGTCCTGACCTCGGAACGCCATCCATACAAAACATTCGGACTCGTTTTTTTTTTTTTAATATAAGGTATGCCATCCGTGAAATCTGCACAGATTCAATTGACGCATGCTGCACATGCAGTTAAAAACGGAACACTCTCCAGAGAAGGTTTGCCTATGCAGTGATACTTCTTACTTCATGACGATATCATGACTCTTCAATGCCTCCACAAATAATAAGTCAGAGTTAATGGTTGCAATTAAGGCCACTAGGACCCGTCAAATCATATTTAAGAACCGATAAATGTGGATAATCGCAGTGACAGTACAGCTTTGTTGATCTCTTTGCATGACATGACTCTCGGCCTCATACAGACTTTTTTGAAAGTTCAACTTTGAGAAGCCATTGCTCCAAAAGCATAATAACTAAGCGATATTGTCCCATACAACTAGTGAATTTAAGCTTTTTGGCATCATTGTTAGGCAATTTTTTATTGACTGTAATAGGGAGATGTAGAATTGGGACTGTTTGAAAGTTCAACTGGAGAACATCTCCAAAAGCATAATAACTAAGCGATATTGTCCCATACCAACGAGTGAATTTAACTTTTTTTTTCATCATGTTAGCAAATAATGTTGACTTTGCGGTAGGATACGTCGTCTCGTGGGGAGCAAAAACAAAGCCCTTGTTTAACAGGGGAAAAGGGACACACGCAGTAGATAAGGGACAGACGTGAGGAAGAACTACTACATAGAGAAACCTCCGGCCGTATTTCAATTATCTGATATACTTCTGAATGCAAGCAGCAAGATAAAGATCATGCGGCTTAAAACATGCAGTTTAAAGGGAAATAAGCTTTGACATGATGAACGCTTACATAGTTTTGTTTAATACTCGAAAAGCAGAGTTAAAAGTAGAGTTACGCAGGACGATAGGGACTTGTAAATATCTTGGAGATGGGCAGCGCCTGACCGCCGTTTTTACTTTCACGTTTCTCTTTTTTGAAAAAAGAGAAACGTGAAAATAAAAACAGTGGTCGGGTGAACAACATAGGAGGATAGGGATCTACAAGTCCCTATTCTCTTGCGTAACTCTGCTTTTAACTCTGCTTTCGAGTATTAAACAAAGCTCTGACCTCTGTAAGCGTTCATCATGTCAAAACTTATTTCCCTTTAAGCACCATGCATGTTTTAAGCCGCATGATCTTTATCT
This sequence comes from Semibalanus balanoides, assembly GCA_014673585.1. NCBI lineage: Eukaryota > Metazoa > Arthropoda > Thecostraca > Balanomorpha > Balanidae > Semibalanus > Semibalanus balanoides. Next base: position 29,161 of record VOPJ01001184.1, read on the forward strand.
TGCTGCTTGCATTCAGAAGTATATCAGATAATTGAAATACGGCGAAGTCCCTATAATAACAGTTCTTCCTCACGTCTGTCCCTTATCTACTGCGTGTGTCCCTTTCCCCCTGTAAAACAAGGGCTTTGTTTTTGCTCCCCACGAGACGACGTATCCTACCGCAAAGTCAACATTATTTGCTAACATGATGCAAAGAAATGTGAAATTCACTTGTTGGTATTAGACAATATTGCTTAGTTTTTATGCTTTTGGGGCAATGGCTTTTCAAAGTTGAACTTCCCAAAAAGTCCCAATTCTCCCCACTCTCCACTACCTATCAAAGTTGTGCGAAAAACCTCGACTCGAGCTAAACGAGCGTGATGCTCCTCTAGCAGCCCCACCAGCAGACTCAGCCACGAACATGCCGGTGAATGCCGTCAGCTGTATGATTTGTTTTCAGAGGCCCCATCTCAAACCATCCCGCAGATAAACCGTCCACTAATTGCAGACCAGCCTCTAGCCGATAACACATTTCAAACGTACGACCAGCGGTATGAATTGCTGGAGAGGATGCTTTATAGCTCAGCCGGACGCGTGTGCTTGCCGCCGGCTAAAGTGGTGTTACACTCGAGTGTTTTATTACCTTCGACGCGCAAGGATGTAGATAAAACATGCCGCCAATGCTGCCGTAGCCGAACCGCATACATATAAATCTGGCGGGACAGCAGGTGATTAACGATCGTGTTGTCCGCTCATTAAAGCAACAGGTGGTGGATGGTTTAGCATTTTATTGAAAGAAATCATTTGCAAGATCTTCCGAAATGATAAAAGAAATAAAAAAGTGTATAGGCTCTCGGTGTCTATAATCTAAGAAGATAAGTAGAGGAGAGTTACCTGAAGGAAGTCAACAATGTGCATCCCACTATCAGGCAGTTAACAAGTAACACACATTTACGAACAATTTCGGTTATGAATCTTTTCTTGTTTGGGCACACTTTATTAGCATATAAAAGCTCCATAAAATGGCTAACCGACAATTAGAAGTCAAGAGATTTAAACAAAGAACAACGGTGCGACTTTCAGCTACCTTTAAGGCCAGAGAACTCATCTAATTTCGGCTGTATCCTCTTTAGAGCACATACCTCAGACCGGACATTTGCTCAGCTGCCGGACACGGTGTGATGATGTCAGCTGGGATTTCTTCATGATGCGTGATGGCGTCCAGCACTCTCAGAAAGCGATCCCGGACAACTGACAGACCGGATCGTGTGTGGTTCGGATGCTTCAACCGTAGAAGGCATGCGCGGGCTGACATGCGAAACAGCTTATTCTCGTCCCATGAATGCAAGCATTTCCGATTCAGCGTGCCAGGTTTTCGTCTGTTATTTTCCCTGTGCACAGTGTGCAATGTGCATGGGTTTCCCGGTAATATGTGGCGTGCCGGCAGCTCGGGCGGCGGCAGATGCAGTGTCCGGGTCTCATCTCTCAGTCAAGCCCCGTCCTCTACCAGTAGTTCCCAAGCCCCCAGCTCACTGAGCTCTGCTCTAAACCGGACCCGGTGACGGAGACGGACCCTGGGCCGGTCCGGGCCGGGCCCATCTCTCCGTCTCGTCCCCACCGCCGGGACGCGGCGGACGCGGCGTCCCACGGTCCCTCCGGCCTGCTCGTGCAATCCTTCCCGTGAAATGGGCCACAGCCGGCCCACCGCCCGCCTCTGTTCAAACCCAGAGATGTGTGAAAGGGAACCTGTTTCCGATAAAACGAACATTGGCGGACAATGTGCTGCCCCAGGACGCTCAAAAGACGATCGTAAACGAAAGGCGCCTCCTAAAAAGGTAGTCGAGATAGAACAAGAAGGGAATGTCGAGAATTCGGGAGATGGGCGATTAGGTAGCGCGCTGGTCGTTGACCTAGGACTGCGTGCGAAAAGCAACTGAAACCATGTTTCCACGCTTGAGTGATGGCCAAAGGCCAAAGTATTTTTATTTTGTATATGAAATTACACCTAATTGGTGCTTTTTCTCACGCCATTTTTACAAACAAAATAATATGTCATCGAAGTAGATCATTACACGGAGAAAAGCAACGGGAGTCTTCTCACATGTTTCAAACGGGACAGAAGCCAAATATGAATAAACGAAGA